>CAJHQP010008425.1:0-27044 GCA_905132765.1 Moricandia arvensis | reverse complement strand
TTGCTCAGCCATCTTCTCTGTTCCGGGAGTTGGATAATCGAGTCTTCTAGTCGTTTCATTATATTGTCGTTTGGGGATACGTTTACACGAGGTCTTTCGAAAAACTCTTCATGATGGCTCATTTGCGCAGACTGCTTCTTTGTGGTCAGTCAAGATTTGACCTCGATTTTTTCCGTTTCCCTTTTTCGAGTCAGTTTCAGCAATAACACATTTTCCGGTAGGTTTCCGAGTTTGATTCCGTCATAACGATTTTGACCCAACACCATTACTCTAGGAATAAAATTAAAAAATAAAATGGGAGAAGAAAGAGTAATTCTACCTTTGATAAATTATCTATGGAAAGTGAGTACGTGATAAAAAATCTTCAACACTTACTTCAACTTCTTATAGGTAAGGTTTTTTACTATTCATCCTCGGATTTTCGGCCGATGATACCATCTAACTCGCACAACCAGCTTAATCTCCCCCTAGCGCCTCACTCGAAAGACTACGGCCTAACGAGCCTGGGGGCTTAACTGTTGGGGTCAAATCGTCACGACACAAATCAACGGCTCAAGTCCATGGAACACGCTCCTTATGAAGGTTTCGGTTCACGAAAGTTTTCAAAAAACAATTAAGCCGCAAAGAGTAAGCCATGGTACAGCAAGTCCCAAACTAGGCGCAACGGGTCGCCATGATGGTGACCCACACTCCCCAAAGCCAGGGTCGCCATAATTACGGTGACCGGCACTCGGATGCACGGGTCACCATATGGTGAGCCACACTCCCAAACCCAGAGTCGCCGTTTGGCGACCGGCACTCGGGACGCACGGGTCGCCATATATGGTGACCCGCACTCTCAAGGTTCGGGTCGCCATATGGCAAACCGGAATTTGGAAAGCACGGGTTGCCATATGGCAACCCGCACACACTGAACCCGGGTAACCATATAGCAACCCGCACACGCAAAGGCCGGGTCTCCGTATGCGACCTGCACATGTAGAACCCGGGTCGCCATATGGCAACCAACATGCACAAGATACGGGTCGCCATATGGCGACCTAACCTCTCCAAATCCGGGTCGCCATATGGTGACCTGACTTCACATAGTCTGGGTCGCCATATGGCCAGCTTTGTCTCTCCTTTGTATTCTTCTTCGAGTCGCGATCAAAATGCCTTTTGTTTCGTCTGATCGGAGTTACCGATGGAAATTTATGATAAAAACCGCGAAGGCTCGTTTTCTGAATGAAGTTCATGGCTATCGTATAAACGGCGATGATTAACTAACTCAACACCAAAGTTTCCTAAACCATACGAGAAGTTTGAACTTCCTCGCTAAATCGACGTCGTATCATTAAACGATAGTTCACAGAGATCGTAAAAATGTTTAAGCCGAAATACGGCCCAAAGAGGCCCAGAACGCGGCTAAAGAACCATTTGCGATTTCATACGAAATTAAGCCCAGTAGTGTTATGACGGTGTATCTTTACTTACGGACGAAGATGAATCTCGCCGAATCGGAAGATAAATGTCAGTTTCCAAGATAATGACGAAGATCGAGATAAAAAAAAGGAATACTATTGAAGTGGATAAACTCGACCATGGGCAGAAATGGAAACGCAAAACCGCCTTGGAGAGGAGTATATACTAGAAACGAGACAAGAGACTAGCGGAGAACTTTTTTAGCATTCACCGTAAACTTAAAGCAAATGGGATTTTACTTTCGTTTTGTTATCAAGCTGCGTTTCGATTAGGTTTTCGTAGTCAGGTTGCTAGAACTAAGGTTCTCGCCGACAGCTTTGTAGCCAAGGCTCATTACCTTATTGTACAAAAACTCTTACGCAATTATGGAATAAGAACATATTTGCTCTCTTTCTTCTCGAATTGTCTTATCATATTTTTATCGTCAGTTTCTTTCTCAAATTTGTTTGGTTGCGTGGCATTTGGTTTAAAGAATACTCTCTGGGATCTCCTGAGAAAGTTAGGGTTTCTGACTTCCTAAGTTTACATAAATCGACGGTGTGGATTTCAGTTCCCACAAGCATCAACTGACATTGATCACTTAGGCATCGATCGACAGCAATCTCATCTGCATTGATCGACGAGTTCAGATGGTTGCACCTATAATAGTGGTTCAGAATGAGAATGAAGACTTGCATGACCTCAAAAGGTCATCTGCGTAAGTGCAGCAGGTCAAAAGATAGACGATCAAGGGGCTGTAATCCCTTGAATACCATGAAGCAGAAGCAGACGCTATAATAGCTCAACTTGAAGCTAACGCCCAAGCTGCTCAGAGAACACTGGCTGACTACAATTGTCCATGGCCAGTTCTACGCCAACAGATCCGCCATGCATCCTCCAGCTTTTCATATAAACGATTTTGAGATCAGCCCGCTTCTTCGGACTTGTAGCGCAGACACCTTTACCATGGGTTGCAACATGAGCAGCTATGGATCATTTGGAGCGATTTGAGGATCTAGTGACTGCTATTAAAGCCAATGGAGTCCCTAAGGTCTGTCTTTCTGTAAGCTCTTCAAGTACTCACTTGCTGGAGTAGCTTCATATTGGATTAAGCAACTATCACCAGGATCCCTGACATCAAAAAAGCTTTTTTTGCGTAAATTCTTTGATGACGCAAGAGTAGAAGATCCATTTAGCAAGATTGCTACTTTTTCATAAGAACCTTCAGAGTGTTTCAGAAAATCGTGGATCAGATTCAAGTCATACCAAAGAGACTGTCCACATCATTGGTTCAACGAAGTGCAGCTTCTTAGCACTTTCTTCAGAGGTATTGGACTACAATATCAGGTGGCTTTAGACACAGCTAGTGAGGGAAATTTCAGCACCAGAAGCCATGGATGAAGCTACAAGATTGATTGAAAATTGGCATCTAGTAGTAGCACCAAGAACACCGATTTGAGAGAAGGAAATCAACTACAGTTGTGACCAAGAGCAGATTGAAGAGGCCAAGGCAAAACTGGATAGTGTTCAGAGATTTTTCAAGAAGCGGTTACTTTTGTAGAAGTTCTAGTTAGCTACTCAAGAACACAAGTAATAAGCACAATACTGATGAATCGATCTAAATAATCACCTAACAGTTCTATTATTTGGATAATCTGCCAAAACCATTAATAAACCATAAATTAAACAAGATATCTACTCAAACATAGCTAAGTAGAACATAATCATAGACATAAAATAATGCATAAGATTAGGGATAGAAAAAATGGGGTTCCAATAAAAAGCTTGAAAGAAGTCTTGATCTTTTCCCCAAAAACTATTATGTTTGCTTTGAAAATCTATAAACTAGTAAAAGAGCTATATTTGCATAAAACACAAGCAAAGATAATATAAAACTAGGTAAAACACGTCGAGGGGAAATCTTGTAATTTCTGTAACTTGAGCTTCAAGTCGGGTATTATGTAATTAGGCTTCTGCGTGTTGACCATCGACCCTCGGCAAGGGTTGATGCAACTCTCTGTCCTAACTCGTATATGCTGATTTGACCAGCTACGGGAATCCTCTCTCTTTGAGCTTTAGAAAACCTCATAATCTCTATAATGCTACAAATGCACGTCGACCTAAAAATACTCTAAAACACATCATAGACACACATAAAAACTCCAAATAGGGCCTATAACATGGTCTAAAAGCTGTAAATATCAGGACCTAACAACTTCCCCAGACTTAACATTTTGCTTGTCCTCAAGCAAAACAAGATACACCTATTGAAGAGGTTTGAAAACACAAGGACTTACAAAATCTCTAGCTCATCATTTTTTACATTTACTACATCACAACCAAATTAAACAAGTGCCAGTCTTAGAGAAACTCTCTACACCTTATCCTAGTATAGCAACCCGATTCATTCTACCAACAACTTAGAAAATACTAGTATGACTCAATCCTTTTACTAACCTCATTTTTTGCATAAAGTAAAAGTGCATGCTTTACCTTGGGAGCATCGATCAGAGGACACATGACTCGTACCCTTGCAAGTATCTGAACACACATGCAGTCTTCTCTGATCAATTTCTTACATGTTTCTCTCTTCTCTAAATCTCTTTATTTATTTTATATTTTTTAAAGTCCAATGAATCAATTATGCTAATACAGTCCATCTTGTTCATCTTTCTTTTCCTTTTCTCTCTTTTTTCGACAAGGTGTACGCTAATAATAGGTTAACAAGTAATTTACCTATCCATTGCTTCCATAATGTGTGATCATTCCTTTCGGAATTAGAATAATAGGGTTATAGGTAATTTACCTACCCCTGAGCATCTTTTAGGAAATCATCTCAATCTTTTATATATAGAGATGCCAAAGAGAAAAAGAGAGTGAGAAGGGAATCAGAAGCACATAGATTTTTACCTTCCAAACTTACAAGAGGAATCCAATCCAATATATGCCAAACTCCAAAGCAAGAAAATAACTCACTACTAGGTTGGAATTAGCTTCGGTTCCCTCAAACTTTCTAAGAAACTGTGATATAGTGGCATGATGATCCATATTGGTATATCTTAGTACTCTCCGCAATCAATAAATCTAGAATGGTGGTTGTAGAATGGTTAGATAATAAATAAAATTTAATACTCCCTTTCTTGACTCAATAAAACTTCATAAAAACATAGATATAAAACTCATAAAATTCATAGATAACATAGAAATAAAACTCAAAATAGAAAGCAATATCAGTAAACTCCCCCCCCCCCCCAAAGACTTAAATAATAATTTCTCCAGTGTTATCCCATCTTGATTATGTGAGAAATTAAATCATAAGTAAATATTAAGGAAGAAAGCGATACCAGAATCTGTATGAGTGTCGACCGATGGTAAGTGATAGGTGTTAACTGATGGGATCGGTATCGGCCGATGGTTTTGCATTGTCGTCGACCGTTGCCAGTTCTCGATCTTCCTTTTCACTGCAATAAAGAAAAATACAAAAATAGTAAAATCATGGAAATAATGAATTTAAAACATACCTAATAGTTGTGTTGTTCTCCTGCTCATTGCTTGGTTATAGTCTTTAGCTTGACATTTAGCACTGTATGGACTAAGATGGGTGTAGAGTATCACTTGTTGGAAAACAAGTGTCCCACATATTCTTTGCTCATCTGAAACCAGGTACCAACAAAGCTTTTAATGGCTTCTTCACCTCTGTTCTTTGGTTTTCCATGTTCTCTTTGGTGATCTCAATTTGACTCGTCCTCTCTTAAAGGTTGTCAATGCGTTTTGTCTAACCAGCCAATCCGACTATCTGTGGTTATGGGATATGTCATCCAATCTCTTGGAGATATCTTTTCATCATCATGTCTTGAGATGCATAAACTCTATCACGTTTATCTTGTAACAGCTTCTCAGTTACCATCCTCTGTATAAATGATCCGCGTGAAGCGCCGGTCGATGGTCGTGAATGTCCACCGATCGATGTTGCTTTGTCTGCTCCATTTGCATACTATCTCTAAATTATATGATGATTAGAGTCCATCTTTTGATTCATCTCTTCCATGAAAAGTGGTTAACCAGATGATAATGTTGTTGAAGTGGGTAATAGATGTCATCAATCCTCTCGTATTAGTCAGCCATCAATATCTCATGTGCTCTGTTGATTTCTTGTACCATGTCGTCTACTTCTGCTCTGATGTATGTTTTTGTTTCTGGCATGGTCCTAACAAAGTTCTCTACATACTCTGGCAAACAAAGACAAGTGCGTCCAACAATGCTGCGTCGCTGAATAATATCGCTGATATCTTCCCTTGACAATTTGATGATTCTTCCATCTATTGCTCGCGCATTGCCGTCTTCATCTCTATAAACTCCATACTCATTTGTGGTTCCAAAAAAATCTTCTTTCTAGCTGGATCTAATAATATGTGTACCCTTCTGCCACATTAGCGTGATCGATGGTAAGGGACTACCGTCGATCGATGGTGCGATCCAGGTTTCATCTGATCCTTTAAAATTATCAGATTCCTCTTGTGCAAAAGCATTGTACTCTATTGCTTCTTCTTTTAGATAAATCTCGTCGTACTTTTGGTTAGTTGTATCATTAAGGTTGTCGTCGATCAATGTCAAAGGGTGGGTGTCGATCAATTTTTTGTGAGCAATGTCAATCGATGTGTTGGACTGGGTGTCGATTGATGACCATCATCCAACTCTTTCTCTCGCTCGAAATCGCAGAAACATGTGGCACAAGTCCTGGTTCATGAACCTAATCATGACAGCATTCTTGGTCTAGTTTGAATGGGTTCATAGTAGTGATTTTGATCAATAAGAGATGGATACAACCTATTTGTCTTCATGTCGCATACTACTTCTACTGTGGCCATGAATGCTCTCCAAGTAGCAGGGATGAAATTTTGCTCCACTTGACGTCCCAAAACATGAAAGTTTATAGGAATTAGGGACATCGCCAATTTTCACTTGAAGGTCGATGACTATGCCTCTTGAGTTCACTTAGAGCAATCCACAAAGTGAATGAATCACTACAAGGCTCCACTTTAAGCTTAACACCTCTGCAGTGGTCCTTGGCATATATGCTTATTGAAGAACCGGTTGTCGCAGAGTGCATGAGGTAGTTATGTCCCTTGAGGTTGCAGGGAACCACAAACTTCCCAGTGTCGCTTCTCTTCTTCAACTTAACATGTGTTTATCTTATCCTCAGATGATCAATCATTCTTTCAATGTCCTCATCAGTCTCTTGGTTTCTCTCTAAAGCATTTCCACAATCTGTGAGTGTAATAAGCTTTCTCGAATGGGGTTTCTAAAGGGATTCTAAGGACCTCTCTTAGTAAAGATGTCCATCTCTTTGTCACTAGCTTCCCTTCTACTATGCCTTAGGGATCTTCTTCTTTCTTTTAGTATGTACATCAATAGCTTTCCCAATTATTGTAGGGTCTGAAATATATGTTTTGTAGGGTGGGAGTCGAGCTCCTATGAGTTATATAAGGCTTAGGTCCTGTGTTTGGCAACCGACATACCTCTGTTTCGATCGGCCGTCGACCGATGGTAGGTCGGTTGTCGATCGATGTCCATCTCTTCATACTCAGACTTTTCAAGTACTGTGGATCGATGGTGAGCTTCAGTTGAATCGATCGATGGTCATTCAAACAGGAGGGATTCTCTCACAATTTCCTCTCCTCTTGATGCTAATCTCTTCCATCAACTTGCTAAAATCATTATCAATGAGTGGAACTGAGTGATCTTATGTCAGCCTCAATCTTTCCTGCATCAAAGTTCTTCTCTCCTCATCAAGCTTCACTATTCTAAACACACTTGATTCTCTAGCTTTTCTTAATGGCGTTGAGAGAGCTCAATTTTGTGTTGAGATTGGTATAAACAGCATCGATCTTCCATTGAAGTGTAGTACTGTCACTTCTGCTGTCCTTCGCAGAACTCTTGTCAATCATGGCTTAATATCTTGTTCTCCTAGGTATCTGTGATGGGGTGTTCTGATTGTAAGAGCTCCATATGGTTTCTGTTGCTGTAGGGTATTTGCTGTTGTGTGATCCTGGTTGTAGCCACTCGCTCTGACCTTTTCCATAAGAGTCTCTGTCTGTCTTGTCCCTAGGTCGTCTGGGAATCTATGTCCTCCAACAATCATCATGAAGCTTCTTTCTCTTATAAAACCTGTACTCATCATGTACAATGAAATCGGCATACGTCGCTTCTCAAATAATCCAGTCTCACGAAGCACAGCTAACTTGTCATTCCAGAACACCTTTTCTGAAGCATGATATAGTACCCTATTTATTACCAGTTAAGACCATGTTATAGGCTCTATTAGGGTCTGTCATGTGTGTGCAGATGTCTATGTATTTAACGGTTCTTTTACAGTTCCCACGCCATGTTTGGAGATATATGGAGATACTGTGTGGAGCTTAGGAGCATTTATGAGGAGAAGAATACCAGTATGCTGATCATTGTGAGAGTCCAACAGTACAAGACTACCATCGATCGACGACACAACGCTGCAGTCGACGATGTTACATGACAAGATCGATCTGATGTTGCACATCTACCATCGATCGATCTGTCCAATTCGCAGACAGCCGATTTTCCAAGCGCAAGATTAGAAGACACATGAACACTAAATTACAAGAGTTAACTTGATGAGATTGACCTAGACTTAAGGTGATATATTTGTGACTTAATGTATCGCAGCCGCGCGGCGACCAGAAAAGACGAGGATGAATGGTGCCTAGAGTTTGTGGAAAGTGTGGTGTGTCGACAGCACTCGCATAGTCTTAGATTTTTTAGGGCGGAGAAGATATCATCAACTCCCTTAAGGAGATTTGTATTGAAACCCGGTATTTTATCCATGCAATCATGGATTAGACAGAGTGATGCTAGATAAGTTAATATCATATCAATTTAATTAACACCCCTCCTCAATCTTGACCAGAGAATGAGAGTATATGGCCAAGCTTGAAGTAGAGAGCCAATGACAGCAAACACCTTGAGACCACAGCCCTCTTGGCTTGAATTGTGGCCTTTATCGCTTGAGGAAACTCCTATTCACCCTCTTGGCTTCAGGTAAGACCTTTTGAGCAATCTCTCCACAGTACCAATTTTCCTCTCTACCATCTTGGGAGTTAATGAACACAATCAGTGTCCAAAGTGTTGTTGGGTAGTGGGCAATCTCTCCATGGTCAGGAATGTACTTCTGTAGGCTCTGAACACATGGGTAACTTGCTCTTTATTGAAGGAGGCACAACTTATCAAGAACCTGAGCTGGTTTCTTGAACCTCCAGCCCATGGGGGCTTAGTGAGACTGAATCTGTTTGAGGTGTGGATTGAATATCCAACACCTCTTCTTGATGATTATCTCCTTTTGGTAAAGGAGACACTTAAAACCCCTCATGTTCTCTTGCTGGTCGTGGGTCTTGAGGATCAAAGAGTGAGCTTCATCTTTGTTGGCTAAAGAATAGTTTGAACAACCTAGCTTTGAAGCTTTTTCAGTGACCTTGCTCCAAGAATGGTTTCTCCCATGGATTTTCTTCAGTATTTTGGACCAGAGGAGGTGGTTTGGTTTCTTCTTTGGACCCCTACCAGAGTCTGGAGTCGCCATTTCAGTTGTATTCTCCATCTTGGAGATTTTGGACCAGTGGACAAGAGAATGTACCCACTAGTTTTTCAAGAGACAAAACTGGAAACTGAAACTTTGATGAAGCTTGTTGAACTAAGATGAGGTTTCCTTGAGTTGAGACACTGGTATACACCTTTATCTTAGGTACTGGTGAGGTTTTTCCCTCCTGGAAGACCTTTAGACCCAGTGGATAAAGAGTTGCACCCAAGACAGTTTTGAGAGAGATTTTGACAGAGATTTAGCGGAAGTAAGAATAGGTTTTCAGGAGCTTTTAGGCTCTGATACCATGTGAGAATATAAAAAATATGGTGAGAATAAAAATGTGAGAGAGTCTAGTTGAGAGAAAACAAGAGAATGGATGAGAAACAAGAGTATGAGGCAGAATTGCCTTGAATGAGAGAATAAGAGATTTTAGTGAGTTTGAGAGTGTTTGTGAGTGTGAGGTCGTGTGACCAGAGAGTAAGAGACTTGAGAAAGTATAGGAACTATAGAATAAGAGATTGGGTAAAGGAGAGACTTAACTCTCACTTCAGAGAGTATGAGAGATTATGGAGAGTTTAAGAGAGTTTCTGAGTATGAGAGAGTGTATGAGACTTAGAGAGAATATGAGAGTGTATGAACCAAAGAGAATAATGAAGGAGGAGGCTCAATTCTCCTTAGGAATTTCGTACGTTACATGTGGGGGCTTTATAGCCAAGCTACAAGACATTACAAGCACAATAAACTACTAATAAAACATGAAAACTTAAATAACTAATTTTGTAGAGAAAGAGAGATCAAAGCAGGTTCAGAACTGGCTGGGGCAGACTGGTAAGGAGAAGGCTGTGGCATGGACAGTCTGGCACGTCCAGAGGAAGAGAAAGTGACTGGAGGAAGAGGGCACATTCAGCTTGGTGTGATAGTGACATGTCAGTCCTTTTTCTTATGCACCACATGTGATATTTTCTTGTCCAAATCACACCAGCTCCTTCCATTTGAATTCAAACCAAGTATCCTTAGGTTTCTGTAGATTTGGCCACGTCCAAGAGTTTCCCAAACACATTCCTTGCCTTGAAAGTCAGGTTAGGTCAAGTGGTGTATGGACAACCTTCATCTTTACTTGCGAGTCAAGTCTGCTTGATCCAGATTGTTTCTTCAACCATCTTTTCTTCTTCTCTTCTTCTTCTTCTTCTATTTCATTCATTATACAAACATCCAAGACCTGAGACTCTGTTGGGGTCAAAATCGGTCACGACAAAATCAGCCTTAAAAAACTTTTCGAGAGAGATTTCTTGTCGAGAAAAGAGAAAGGAGCACTTGTAAATCAAAAAGCGGCATAACCAAACTTAGATTTTACAAGTAATTCGTCGAACCGGGAAAGCCTCGAGAACACTCAAATAATCTCGGCATAACCAAACAAAACAGTCTACTCACTGGTTTACTAAACCGAACCCACACGGTTTACTCCCCAAACGGCGAGTAAACCGGTCAAGCTCGGTTTACTCCCCGAACGGCGAGTAGATCAATCCCGAACGATCAGTTTACCGGTTCGTCGAGTAGACCAAACATTTGAAGGTACGGGCCGCACCGGCCCACAAGCATGATCATTCCATCTCCGACCCATCTTTATAACTCCCCTTTTCGAGAACAAGTCGAACTTAGTCTTCGTTTCTTTCCGATCAAAATCATCTCTCGAACTTTACTACTTAAAAGAGAACTACGAGGATTTATTTCTCGAAAGAAGTGAAAATCGAATGTATAGACAATCGACGGTTGTCTAAACACCTCAAGAGATTGTCTTCATTATACGGGAGATTCGGGCTTCCGCATGAACCAACGTCATTCGGAAAGCACCGTTTCAATAAAATCGTAAAAACGCCTAAGTCATAAAAACGGGCCAATAGGGTTCATGCATGGCTGAAAGCCCACTTTCGATTCTATATGAAATCAAGCCCAAATCCTATGACGGTTTACCCTTGTTTTGCAGGAAAAAATAAATGTTAAGTCTTGAAGGATAAATGTAAAGTTTGCAAAGGATAAACACAAGAATCGGGAAGATATGGAAGATTTCCACGAGAAGATAAATTCGACCAAGGGCAGAATCGGCAAGGCAAAACCGCCTCTAAGGAGTATATAAGAGATCCAAGGTCGAAGGTGCAGAGGGACCAGAAATTTTACTCAGAGCTCTCACAGCAAACTTAGTGTTTTAGGCAATTTTCCGTTTTTCTTACTCGAGCTGCGACTCAACTAGGTTTTTGCGGTCTTAGGTTGTTAGAACTAGGGACCTCGCCGACAGCTCTCATAGCCAAGGCTCATAGCTCGTTGTAACGCTCAAACACTGATTCGGAATAAGATTCCTATTGCTTTTCCTTTTTTATCTACATTCATCGCTATTTTCGTTTATTCTCTCTGTCTGGTTGGTTGACGTTTTTGGTTTAGCAGAAATCTTGGATCTCTGGGAAATTAGGGTTTTCCTAACTTTCCTTATTTTACGGAAATTGACAAGTGCGAATTTTGGTTCCCACCGTTTGGCGCTAGAAGGAGGGGGGTTCACGGATCAATCTCACTCTCAGCCATCAAACCCTCGATCAGACATGACAAACGACGGCTTGAACAATCAGCAAACTCGTGACGACACCTCTGCCGGCGACAACGTTGAAAGCACTCCAGTAGCAAACATTTTCGCGGTCAATGCCAATGCAAACACCGCGGCATTCGAGGAGGTCAAGAAGATGTTCTCGACTTTTGAAAAGAAGTCTGCAGAACAAGACAAGGTCATGAGCTCCCTCGTTAAACAGGTCGAAACCTTAACGGAGAGGACCAGGGCCATTCTTCCTCGCGGTGCAACTCGCATCCGCAGGAGGAGACTTGATTTCACAACTCCCTTGGATCAATCGACTAACGTGCCGGAGAAAGCATCTGGGCAAGACCTCGATACTGTGACTCCAGCGCCGACGCAGAAAGCTCCGGGAGATCCCCCCCTGTCGCGGAGGATAATGAGGATGGAGAAGTCGAAAGAGTAAACTTAGAATCCATCAGCCAGTCTGATCCTACATACGAGGATGCAGACATGCATCCTCGGCGTACGAGAAGCCGAGCAGCTCGCGACAAGTCGCAGTCCGGCTCTCCGATGACCGAGGAAGAAGAAGCAGCTTTCTGGGAGAAGTAGGAAGAATTGGCCGAGGAGAAAACTTGCGAATCGCGAAGCAGGCGCCGCCAGAGGCGAAAACCTACGAGCAAAGATTCGGAGATTCGCGATCTACGCGATCACCTGATGAAAATGGTAGCAGAAGTCAAAGCGATGAAATCTCAGATCCACCACGCTACCAGTGCTGCACCCGAGATCGACCTACTTCTGTAAGAATCTCGCAAAACGCCTTTCACGACCCGCATCACCGAAACTAGGGTTTCGGACCCGGGCAAGATCAGAGTGGAGACTTACGACGGCACCACTGATCCGAAGGTCTATCTACAAGCCTTCCAGGTCGCAATGGGAAGAGCCAGATTCAGAGAGAGTGAAAGGGACGCCGGCGAATGCCGCCTCTTCATAGAAAATCTCAGAGGAGCGGCTCTAGAATGGTTCTCGCATCTGAGAGAAATTCCATCGGAAGTTTTTGTCAGCTCGCCTCGGAGTTTCTCAAGCAGTACTCGATGTTCATCGATCGAGAAACCTCCGACGTCGATCTTTGGAGTTTATCCCAAGCCGAGGACGAGTCCCTCCGCGAATTCATCAAACGATTCAAGGCCATCTTGGCAAGAGTCAGTGGGATAAGCGACAAAGTTGCGATTGACGCGCTCCGAAAGACACTGTGGTACAAATCCACGTTCCGAAAGTGGATCACTCTGGAGAAGCCACGGACGATCCAGGACGCGCTCCATAAGCCGACAAACTACATCATCATTGAAGAGGAGACGAAGGTTTTGTCTCAGAAGCAGAAGACGGAAAAACCCTCGTCAAAAGACTCAGGGTCGGATCTGAGGTCTAAGAAGAAGAGCACTCGCAACGACAAAAATGTACAACGCGGGGAGTAGGAGACCCATGGAGCTCACAAATATGCTATCAACTACGGGACAGGAGCAGGGACAGATGACGGGAAACAGTTGGACCCGAAATCCAAACTATGACGAAAACGCTTTCTGCGAGTTCCACCAAGTCCGAGGACATTCCACTGTGAACTGTAAAGTCCTGGGCGCAAGATTGGCCGCGAAACTGATCACCGGAGAAATCTCCGAAATCTCGACAGTGAAGGATCTCGTCTGTGACTCCGACCAACCTCCGAAAAACGACTAGAACACCCAAACAGAAAACCCTTCTCAAGGAAACCAATCGGGGAGAAACGCGGAAGGAGACAGGACAAGAAAGGAAACGACAATAATCATAGAAGAGTCAACATGATCATCGGCGGATCCCAATACTGCAGTGACTCGGTCTCGGCTATAAACGAATACCAACGTAAGGCCGAGGCAAGTGCCAATACGCCAGTCTCTCCAGTAACTGGTGAACCTCCACTCGAAACCATATCGTTGGACGAAGAAGAAGCCGGCGCAATCGATCAACCTCATTGCGATCCACTCATGATCGACCTTGTCATAGGAGAAGTCGAAGTCGCCAGGGTCCTAGTCGACACAGGAAGCACGTTCAATCTCATCTTCTGTGATACTCTGAAGAGGATGAACATCGAGCTCGGAGAAGTCATCCCATTGCCGAAACCACTGACTGGTTTCTCCGGCACAACATCGATGACGCTTGGGTCAATAAAACTCCCTGTCGCAGCAAAAGAAGTCATCAAAGTCGTGGACTTAGCGGTCGTCGACTGCCCAGCCATCTACAATGTCATCATGGGAACGCCCTGGTTGAATTCCATGAAAGCCGTCGTGTCCACTTACCATCTAGGGATCAATTCTCGACAAACTACGGAACCGCCGCCATCTGGGGATGTCAGAAACAGTCGAGGCATTGCTTCTTAGCGGAACACAAACTGCGATAGATCACTACCACCTATATGGTGAAAGCCAAGCGCACGAAACTGGATCAGCTCCCAAAGCAACATCAGTAACGGCCGAAGAACAGCCCGTTCTAGCGCCCAGTCCCCACCAGAGAAGACAGCTCCGGAGGAAGAAGTCGTCCACCCTGCGACTAATGCGGTCGACACAAACACAACCGCCAAGTAAACACACTCTCCCAACAAAAAGAACTAAGAGATGGCTTGATCCTCAAAAGAGGTACGTAGGCAGCTTGTCGAAAGATAAGTTCAATTATCCCCCTCTCTAAAAAGGGGGTGGGTATATATACGAATACTCGTATATTCCCGCTCTCGAAAACATTTACCTTGTATTTCTCGAAATATTTTCGGCAATAAAAGGATATCTTTAATAGCTTGATATCAGCAACCTCTCTTATCAAGGGAAATATCTTATTTCATTTTCGGAAAACAATCTATACGCAAGAGGAGAATGTAATCTTCGAACCAATCCGAATAGCGGAAGTGATCGAAAAGATTTTCAAAAAACTTGTGGACAGATTAACTCCGCAAAAACTCGTCTAACCAAAAGGAGCTTCGTCTTGACGACTTAGCCTCCCACGCGGTCAGTGCACCCCGCAGGCCGCAACAAAAAAACGAGACTCTAAGTCTCGGACTTTTGCCAAACGCAAAAACACGTTTCCTCGAGAGAACATAAGCGAGACGTCGCCCAATGTTCCGAAGAAACATGTTTTCAATCCATTTACACCAACATATTACATACGCTCGTCGATTGGCCCCACCGAGCACTCTAGCGGTCTTCAACGAACACATTTAGATCCATCCAAAGGATAGATCCTCTAACATCCGACTAGGATAAAATAGCGCGCTATAAAAGAAACCCAAGAGGGTCCTGTGCAGATCCATGAAAGAAATCCATCCTCAGCAAACACATTGTTGCCATTAGCTATATCTCCAAAACTTGTTATGGCTCTGTTATTCAATGCTGACCCCATATACTTCTCTGGGATGGACTCAGTGCCAAGCAATTTTTCATCCAGAAGAGGACATATATCTTCACAATCAAGACGAATCTCCTCCGTATGTTCAAGAACCAGGTCGCCAAAATTACTAACTTCATCGTTGGGTTTACTTGGTTCAGAATATAAACTCAACCCACAGCCATGTGACAAGTCTTGCATGAATTTGAGAATTTTCCTGAGCTGGATAGCTCCCAAAAAGCAAATGCATATGGGTGACTGACCCAAACCACGATTAAAGAACTGCGAAACCGAGCGTAGATTTCGGATTTCATCCACACTAAACTGTATGACCTTGTCATAATGGCTGGCAGCTAAATAATTGTGTCTGATAAGTAGCTCAAAGGCTGCGCTGATTTTTGCAAGGAGTTTTGTACGTTCAGGATCATCAGATATCGGCCATCCATCAGGAAGATGAAACGGATTTGACATCTTACCCTCTTCATACTCATTCTCATCACAACTTTTGCAAGGATCTCCAAAATATTCTTTCTCTGGTGTATCATTCCAGGCATCCTGGAGGCAGTCTTCACCATCTTCCATATTTTCTCTAGTGTGAAACTCATTATACTCAGTATTTTGGATTTTCTGCTGGCTGCAAAGCAATTTCATAGCAACAGGGAGATCCAATGGTTTCCATGGGGAACTAAGAAGCATCTCAATCCTCTCGCTGTTGAGGCTTTGAGGCAAAACCATTTGCGTCTTAGGTAACACGTTACCTATGTGCTCGTGCACAATGTGCTGCATATGAGCCTCACAATCCATGAACTTTTCACTACAGCCGTAGCAAACCCAGAACCTCCAAGTTTTATTAGCCTCATAAAAGGACAACGCTTCAGTTATAATCTCATTTGCTTGTCCATCCTTTGATGGACTAAAGTGACTCTTAAGATCACTAACCTTAACTCTAAGCAACTCTTGTTTCGTTTCTTTGCTTGTAGACTCCCAGTATAACCTAACCCGATCTCTTATCCCGTCTGTGGAGCTCTTTTTCTTAGCGTTTCCATGCTTTATACTCTCCCTGTTTCTCAGACTCGCGCCTAATGTTGGATCCGATCCTTTGCTGTTGACATTATCTGACGAGGACTTCTGCTGACAGAACCTAACTGCAACGACCCTCACTTCAATCTATTTCCTCCACTCTTCAGGAGTCTTGGTAGCTTTCTTAATTTCTTTCGGCCTCCTGGTCTGAATCAAGCTACTCTCAAAAGGGTCCTCAACCATCCTCCTAACAGGGAATAATTGAAAGTTGTCTTCACCAGTTCCCAGGTGTTTCATCAAAGAGGACAATGAACCAAGATTAGATTTATGTATCAGTGACCTAAGCTCTTCCTGCACATTAGCAATACGAGCCTCAGGTGTCAATATTTTCTGCTGATTCTCAACCTGAAGTCAGACTTTAGCAGGATCGATAGGATTCTCAATCGAGAGAGCTCGTTGGCACTCTTGCACAACCTCCTCATACTCTCTCCCATCGTTAACAGCCTCGTAAAGCAAGTTAGCATAAAAATGGCCAAATTCAATAGAGTTTGGTGATAGCTCCACAGATTTTCTAGCAGATTCAACTGCACTACGGAGATGCCACTGTTTTGTAGCTAGATCATCGTAGACAGAAGCAACCTTGGCGCACACAGTTCCATGTATACAGTGAATTAGGGCAGAGTGTTGGTGGTGAGAGCATGATTCCTTCATGAGCCGAAGCGCCTTGTTGTAGCTCCCTCGCTGGAGTGAGGCCAGTGCCTTGTCACACTCGGCCTTGATAACAGCCCGATCAGAAGACTCTGCATTATCCTCATAGAAGGAACAAGCGGAAACCTCACACGGCAGCTATTGTTTGGAGCGACACGCAAGGGGTTTCTTCTTCTGGCCCATGAAGAAGGATACCAGAGATATATGTATAGGCCACAACAAAATGCTCAAAGATAGGTTAAATCGGTAATAAGTTAGAGTGAACATACGGCAAAGCGTGAGAGTTATCGGGCACCGTAGTACGTCGGAGGAATCGATGGAGAGGGATGGTGAGGTAAAAGTAGGCCTGGGCATTGGGTCTTTGGTCGGGTTCGGGTCGGGTCTTCGGGTGGTGTTCGGGTCGGGTCTTTTCGGGTTCGGATCTTTTGGGTCCTAGACTATTAGACCCGAATAGGTTCTAAAAAAATCGGTTCGGGTCCGGGTTGGGTCTTACCGGGTCCGGATCGGTTCAGTTCCATATTTTTAGACCCGATATAACCCAATTTTTTTCGGTTCTAAATGAGTTCGGGTCGATTCCATGAAATTCGGTTCGGGTATGTGCATGTATTTCGGGTCGGGTACCCGTAAATTTGTGTTCAAAATGTAAAAAACGGGTCCATTTTACCCGAGAAACCTGTTTAGACCTGATTGATAAAGATAAAAACACACATTTACAATGATACAAAACATATTAGAAACCTTCAATACACGTCAAATTTAAAATTTCATGTGATCAAGTTAAAAAAACACTCATGATAAAGATAAAATGAGAGTTTCCAATCCAAAAATCCAAAGTACAACTTGGTAAAGCAAAATAAATCCAAGTTCTTTCTTATGCTAGCTTCATCTCCAAAGTCCAAACTCCAAAGTGACTCCAAAGTCCTAACATTACCTAAACACACAGTCACACACACATAAGATATAAGAACTAATGTAAGAAAACATACAGTACTACAATCCAAAAGGTGTATACGACTTGGAAGAAAATTCAAGATGTTATTAGAGATATACCAAGTTACCAATACCAACACTCTAATACAAAACACTTACTTACCATTACACTTGCTTGAAGATAGGTTCAAATTCTACAAAATAAAAATGAAAGAATTCAAGGTAAATACTTAGTAATCAAAAGTACAATGCATAATATAAAGAAAGCTATTAGAGATTTCATTACCTCTCATAAGATCATCTTGATTCTCTAACTCAGAAAGCAATTGTTCCTTTCTTATAACTCTTTTTTCTTTGAATTTGATCTCACATTTGAGCCACTGCTCAGTGCACATCAAGACCTCTATCATAAAATGTGTCAAGCCGCTTCTACTAGGGTCTAAGACTCGACCACTTGTGCTGAAGGCTGATTCAGAAGCTACTGAAGACACTTGCATTGCAAGAACATCTCTGGCTACTGATGAAAGAACCGGATACTTAGGACTATTAACTTTCCACCATGAGAGTACATCATACTCAGTACCATCCATTAAATTTGGATACTCCACACTCTCTTTCAAATACAAATCCAGCTCATCTACTTTTTCTTGAAACCCTGCTTCACTCACCATCTCATCATAGATGTCTTTCATGCTTTCATATGCAAGTCCATTCCCAAGTTCTGTTCTCTGAGATACTTCTTCTACAAACTGTTCTTGGAATGAGATGAGGTTCCATTAGACTGAGATTGAGACTGAGTATTAGCATGACCAGCAACAGCCACGGTGTTGCTTTTATACTCATCAAACAAATTTCTCAAGATGTCTTTTGTCTCATTAGTCAGAAGAGTAACCTCAGTACTACCTTCTCCATATAATTTCTCGAAACATTTAACAACAAATTTCATCTTCTTGCTCGGATCAAGAACACCAACCACAATGATCATCATATTCATCTCAACCTTGTCACCAAATGGATACCAATACTTTTCCAATTTTCGACCCATAGCAGAAGCTTTAGACCTTAAGAAATCATCAGGTGCGGGGGTTGTGCTTAGTAAAGAAATGTTCCTTGTGACAGTGTATATGGCATGGTATAGTTTGTGTGCAGAGACTGTGTTTGAAGCTGATAAAACCAGTGTAGCTTTGTACAAGATGATTAAGAACTGCACTGACCTGTTAACAGCTTCCCAATCTTCTTTCACTGGTGGTCCAATTTGTTTCTTGCCCTCCACTATTTCGTTGAAGTAGTCGTTGTAGAGCTTGTCTTCAACTTCCATCTTATCAAATGCTGCTTTGAACTTCATCGCATGTTCTAGCATGAGATATGTGGAGTTCCATCTGGTTCTGACATCTAAAGGTAAGCTGCCCCTTTGAATCCTTCCTGACTCAACACGGTTTGCAAATAACACTTGCCTTTGTGTAGAAGACCTCACAAAATAAATGCCATTTCGAATGGCATTTATATTGTTATCAATCTCTAGCAACCCATCTTTGACCACCAGATTCAGAAAATGAGTGGCACACCGAAGATGCAAATAACGACCTCCTAAAACCAATGCATCAGCTCCATTAATCTCCAAGAAACGTTCTTTGAATCTTCTCAATGCTGAGCTGTTAGTTGTGGCATTATCAACCGTAATGCTAAACAATCTCTTGATGCCCCATTCTTCTAAGCAATCAAGAAGAGCCTTAGAGATCGTTGCTCCTTTGTGGTCATACACATTCTTGAATCCTATAATCAGCTTCCTCAACTTCCACCAAGAGTCAATGAAATGGGCTGTGATGACCATGTAACTAGCACCAGCATGAGGAGCATTCCATATATCTGTAGTCAATGACAGTCGCTGCTTGTTCTCCTCTAGTATCTTCTTCATCTTCTCTTTCTTCTGCACAAAAATCCAAACAATGTCGTGTGTTGCAGTTTTCCTAGAATGAGGTATGCCGAGTTTAACTTTATCTGTAAAATGTCTCCAAGCCAAGCCCTCAACCCAAGCTAAAGGTAGTTCTCCTATGACCATCATCTCGTTTGTAGCTTCCCTAATAACCGTGTCTGATACCTTACACACATTCGGATTGGTTCTGTCTTCAGGATCTTCATGATCCAATTTCTTCGCAGCTAGCCACAACTGATAACCCTTACATACTTGATTCAGATGCTTCTTCATGCTAGACGTACCAGATCTTGTTGGACATGAGAGCTCTTTGCCACAATGATTGCAACTGGCTATGTCGTAGTCATCTTTCTTCCTTGTGAAGTGATTCCAAACCCAAGATGTAGTTTTACCCTTCTTTCTGGACTTTGAACCACTGCCCCCTCCTTCTACTTCTTTGCGTTTTCCTTTGTTACGAGCACTAGTGTTCTGACCTTCATCCGCTGAACTATCTGAATCAGAAGAATCACCAAGATTCTGTTCATTTAACCCTTCCTGATTATCACAAGACGCCATCTATAATATCAAAACAAAAAAACGAATCAGTAATTGAACAAAACTCAAACTGCAACAATCTCAATCTCCAACAAACTCAATTCAAGCTCTGTAATTCCAACAAACTGTCAAAATCTTTGAGAAAGAAGTAAAGAACAAAACAAACAATCACATTAAACAGAACTAGCTCTGTTACAGAGCTCGACTTGAGTTTTACACTAAAATTCGAACTCAAACTCGAACAACTAGCTCAATGACATTAAACAGAATGACTTGAGTTCAATGACATGAAACAGAACTAGCTCACATTTAACTCGAACTCAAACTCGAACAAAAAATGACAAACAAAGACAATGAACATCAATCAAAAGCTCTTAAAGACTTAAACATAAGCTAGGGCCTAACAGAAACAAAGACAATGAACTCGATTTCGATTACATCAATCAAAGCAAGAATAAGACTTAATCTGAAAGTCTGAAACAAAGACAATGTCATTGAACTCATTAATCGAACATTTTTGAATTTGAAACAAAGACACTATTACAATTAACAAGAATTTTCGAATAGACGAATTCTGAAACTGAAAAAAAAATCGAATCGATTTAGGGTTTACCCGAGATCGATTTCTAGATGTCTGAGATGGAGGAGAATTGGATAGAAGATGAAGATCGTTTTCCAGCTTGATCCTTGGACTTCGATTTTCGATTTAATGGTTTAATATCCCAATATCCCAACCGAATCATATTTTCTTGAGGAGATGAAAGGACTCGGGTTGGCTTATCGGTTCCAGAGGCAGAGTGTTTTTATGTAATTAGGGCATTATTTTCGGTTTCATAAAAACCCGGTCGGGTCTCGGGTCAGTTCTAGACCCGAACCGAGAACCACGGGTCCGCCTATTATACACCCGATAGTGTAAAATTGCCGGTTCCGGTTCTGGACCCGAACCTGCTCTTCCGGGTCGGTTCCGGGTCGGGTCCTTGGGTCTGGGTAAAATGCCAAGCCTAGGTAAAAGAGATGGAGAGTAGAAGAAGACTCGTTGTGCTCTCTCTCTCTCTCTCTTAAATAATCGAAAAGGGGAAAAGTAGAATGAAAGGAGACTTTACCAACTGAGATTTACTTACATTGCGAGTATATACCGGTTTGGTTTATTGGCTGGGAATTGTAGCATTAGGTGGTTCGGTGCGGTTGAACCGTCTATTCCGCATGTGGTTAGTAACCAACCTATAAGCCCAAACCCGCCCCGCGAATAGCATGAGACTTTGCGGCCGGCCCGCGGGTCACATTACTTGTTGGTAGGAATGGTAATTGGACATACTCAACACGTGCATTCCTTATTGATAAGAATTGGAATTGTACATACATTATGTGCATTACTTGTCACAGACAGAACATCATTTGCATTATGTATATATAATTTGCAGTATGAGCTTAAGCATGAGAAGGCTACATTACGTGCCATTAGGAATGGCAATTGGACCGCGACCCATTTTGGAGGCTCATGCGGGGCGGGTTTGGGTAGAGGTATTGTAGGCCCATTACCTCTACCCAAACCCGCCCCGCATGAGCCTCCAAAATGGGTCGTGGTCCAATTGCCATTCCTAATGGCACGTAATGTAGCCTTCTCATGCTTAAGCTCATACTGCAAATTATATATGCACGTAATGCAGATGATGTTCTGTCTGTGACAAGTAATGCACGTAATGTATGTACAATTCCAATTCTTATCAATAAGGAATGCACGTGTTGAGTATGTCCAATTACCATTCCTACCAACAACTAATGTGACCCGCGGGCCGGCCGCAAAGTCTCACGTTATTCACGGGGCAGGTTTGGGCTTATAGGTTGAGTACCGCGGGCCACGGCAGGCCAACCTGCAAAGATCCGCCGGAGAGAGAGACTGCGGCGGGGCGGGTGGTCTCAATTGCCATTCCTACTAGTTACTCTTATAAACCTTTTTCTATGGCATGATATTAGTTTTGTCGACATCTTTTATTCAATAAATCAGAAATCAGTCGACAATTTTATAAACAACACGTATCATTTATATTTATGTTAATAACTTTTTGTTGTTCTACAATTTTATGTCAAGGCAAATTTCGGTATTCTACTATTAAAAAGATTTGTTTTACATTTTTCATCAAAACAGTTGATTCCTTATCTCCATTCTCGCATGATCTTTATTTCTTTATACATTTAAAGTATCGATATTTCCAATTAAAAAAGTAAATTATCTATTTTAAATAAAATACAGAAAATTTTAAGCACAACTATCGACCCAAGGTAGTCATGTTTTCTCTTTTCTCCTCTTTTTCTTAAATGTTTGTTTTAAAACCAATTTTCTTCATTTGGAGATCTTATCTTAATTGGTTTTTGAACCAATTTATATTTTTCTTGTTTTGAGAAGAAGCACAAACTATGCAATGTTATTACAATTCACGTGTGTTTTTTATTCATGTTTGAGATTTTGCAATTGAGCTCTGAGGTGATTTGAAATTCTTTGTTAATACATGCATTATTGTTGTAAACAATGAGAATGGAATAGTATGTGACTTTATCAAAATAATTTTTGTTGTGTTTTATTTTAATGTAAAATGAAATTTATATATTTATGTTTTCTATTTTTACAAGCATTTTAATGTATCTTTTTAAATTTGTGTCAACTTTCATTTCAAGTTTATATCAGGATAAAAAAAAATTGAAAGGTCAAACCACACTTTATTAAACATTAGAACAAACCTAATTATCTAGGTGCATTTTCTTGGACAAAAACTAAAGCACATGATCTCAACTGATTCATGTTTTCACAATAAGGCATGTCTTCTACATATATTTATAAGTAGTGTAATGTTCTTAGTCTTCAATTTGACAATCGATTTACTCTTGCATAGTAGGGGCATAATACTAGTTTTACAATAATAAAAAATGTTAAATCGATTCAAATTGCTTCATATAATTACAAATTAGGACGCGGGGTTCGGGTACACGTGTATCCGTTCGGGTTTGGGTCGGATATTTCAAATTGTATTTAATAAAACAGAAGTCAATCGAAAATTTTGTAAACAACGCGTGTCATATATCTATATATTTTAAAAAAAAAAAATCTTTTTGTTGTTCTACAATTTTATGTCAAAAAGTAAACTTCGGTATTCCACTATTAAAAAGATTTGTTTTATATTTTCATCAAAACAGTTGAGTCATTATCTCCACTCTCCCACGATATCTACTTCTTTTTTGCATCTAAATAAAGTATTGATATCTCCAATTAAAAAAAAACAGTAAATTATCTATTTCAAACAAAATTCAGAAAATTTCAAACACAACTATCGACTCAAGGTAGTCATGTTTTCTCCCTTCTCCTCTTCATTTCTAAAATGTTTGCTTTTAAACAAATTTTCTTCATTTGGAGATCTTATCTTCGTTGTTTTTTTTGAACCAATTTATCTTTTTGTTGTTTTGAGAAGAAACACAAACTATGCAATGCTTAATTCACGTGTGGTTTCCATTCATTTTTGACTTTTTAAAATTGAGCTCCATGGTCTATTAAACATGCACTATTGCTGTTAACAATGAGAATGAAATAGTATATTATTTTATCAAAATAATTTTTGTTGTGCTTTATTTAGATGTAAAATGAAATTTATATATTCATGTTTTCTATTTTTACAAGCATTTTAATGTATCTTTTTAAATTTGTGTAAGATTTCATTTCAAGTTTATATCAGGATTAAAAGAGTTTTGACAGGTCAAACGATACTTCTATTAAACACTAGAACAAACCTTATGATCTAGGTGCATTTTCTTGGACAAAAACTAAAGCATATGGTCTCAAGTGGTTCATGTTTTCACACTAAGGTATGTCTTCTACATAGATTTATAATTAGTGTAATCTTCTTAGTATTTGACAATCGATTTGCTCATGTATAGCAGGGAAATAATACTAGTTTTACAAAAAAATGTTAAATTGATTCAAATTGCTTCATATCACTACAAATTAGGGTATGGGTCGTTCGGGTACACAGGTACCCGTTCGGATTTGGTTTCGTATTTCGGATCTCAGGTATTTTGGTATTAAATTCTAATACCCATTCACGTATTTCTACATATAGGGTCGGGTTCGGTTACTTCAGATTGGGTTCGGATATTTAGATTTTGAAAGAAAAAATTCAAATTATTCACTACACAAATTTCTTGTACTTTTAATATTAACTTAATTGATTTTTTTTAATTTTTTAATAGGTTAGACGATTAATAAGTTTGAATATAAAAGTTCGTAATTAGAAAGAAATTAATCTAGTTGTTTTGAAATTTTGAATGCAAATTTTGTTAATGCATAAAATAAGAAGTTTGAGATGCATTTGAACTAAGTAGCAAAACACTTTTTCTACAATTATATGTGTATTATCTAATTTTGACCCATAAATAGCATCAATATAAATATTTTGAACAAAATATGAGAAGTAGGAATATAGGTATACGTATGTTCGGTTATCTTTGAATATTCATTCGGGTTCGGACATCCAATATCTTGTAATTTAATACTCGTTTGGGTATTTTGCTATTGCGGTTCGGATTTTGATTCAGTTTTTTAGGGTCGGGTTCGGATACAGGGTCGGGTTAAATGCCCAATCCTACTACAAATATTTTTTTTTAAAAAAAATTTGATTAAAACTAACATTTTTTTATTTTAGTGTCAAAAATTATTGAATGTTTGAGGAAATTTCGATAACAATGGAACATGTTTCAGTGTGTTGTGAATCATATAACTTTTTGCTAATACATCAGCACAATTATTTCCTCACTGCTTGGTATGTGAAAATTGAATATCTTTAAAGCATGGTTTTCATTTGAAGATTGTATCATGCAGACCCTAAAGCTTAAGATTGAGTGTAGAGATTAGTTGTAAATCAAAAACAGTTTTATCGTCTCCCTCGATGATGACATGTCTATAACCCAAAGACCAGGGACATTGCATAGTCCATATCAAGGCAGTTGCTTCAGCTTCATTAGAGGTGTGACATCCTTCAAAATTTTCCATCCCAACATCAACACAAGTACCAATATTGTTTTGTATTATCCAACCCATTCCAGATGATTGTTACTAGAGGTGGTCTGATCCAACCACTACAAGAAACATGGATTTGGCAACTGTTTTTCCTGATTACTTTTGTAGTCGCCAAATTTATCGACCAAGTCCCGACTAAGTTACGACCCAACAAAAGCAATAGCTAAATAGTCGCTATAAAACGACCACAAGAAAAAACGCGATTTATTCGCTAAATTACAACTAATTAGTGACTAATTGTGGTCGGTAAAGTATGGTCGCCAATTAGTCGCTAATTTACTGATTGTGTAGCGACTGATATAAGTCTTTTATAAACCTTCGCTATTAAGTCACCAAAAAGGTATTAACCACGTGATTTTCGTTTCTACGTAGGTGTACCTAAAATGTACGATTGAGTATATCAGTCGCTAAGTCGGTCGGTAAACAGTAGGTACTCAGTCGGAAAATTCACTATATATATGAACCTGAAACCTTTCTTTTCGTGATCATGCGTGAAAGAAGATAAAAGAAAAAACTTTATTCGATCAAAAAATGGTGGGCAATTAAAATTATACAAATTTTTGAGATTGAAATGTACAAGAGGATCGATGAAGAAACAAAGAATTTCTTAGAAGAGTTCATAGCGAGGGTATAGTAATTCATGACATTTGCAGATAGTCAGACTCTAACGCAAGGCAATGGCGGTAAGTTCTTTTGCCCTTGCATTGGTTGCAAAAATGATAAATTTCTCTTGGTGAAAAAGAAATTTTAAAACATATATATATAGTAGATAATTTATGCAAGATTATTATGTTTGGTATAAGCATGGAGAAGAAATCAACACAACATTCGGAACGAGTTATGTCCTATACGTTTAAGTGGTAGTGAAGAAGTTGGTAATGTAGTAGAAGATAGATATGTGGAAATGGTAAATGATGCATTTCATGATAATGTGAATTTTGATAACTATCAACAGGATGATAGTTACGAAAATGTAGTAGATCCGATATGCAACCATTCAAAGAAATTCTACGACTTGTTTGAAGAGCGAAAAATCCTTTGTATATTGGTTGTCGAGAAGGTCACTCGCAATTATCATTAGCTTATATAATTATGCAAAATAAGGCAGATTATAATATCAGTGAGAATTGAGTGGGTTCGGTTTGCCATATGTTGACATACTATTTAACCGAGGAAAAACAATCAACCGGTTCATATTACGAGACAGAAAGGTTGATGCACAATTTAGGCCTCCCATATTGTAAAATTGATGTTTGTGTTAACAATTGTATGATCTTCTAGAAAGAGGATAAAAGGTGGGATAAGTGTCAATTTTGTGATGCACCAAGATGGAAGCCTAGAAACGAATGACGTAAAACCAAAGTACCCTATAGTTGTATATGATATCTACCTATTGTTGACAGATTTAAGAGAATGTATCAAAGCAAGAAGACTACATCAGCAATGAGATGGCATGCAAAGCACCAAGAAAAAGAGGGTGAAATGTGTTATCCGCTAGATGCGGCAGAGTGGAAACACTTTCAATATCTACATCCCCAGTTTGCTGAAGAGCCTCATAATGTTTACCTCGGCTTATGTATAGATGGATACAATCCATTGGGTGTCGAATAATCATTTTTTGTGGCCATTGATCTTGACTCCATATAATCTATCCCCTGGTATGTGCATGAATACAAAGTATTTGTTTCTCAAAATTTTGAATTATGGGCCAAACACATGCAAGCTAGTCCGGATATATTCCTCAAACCTTTGATCGTGGAGTTAAACGAGTTTTGGTCTACTAGAGTCAAAGCATACGATGTCTCTTTGAATCAAAATTTCAATCTTAAATTTGTGCTCATGTGGACGA
>CAJHQP010008424.1:0-27045 GCA_905132765.1 Moricandia arvensis | reverse complement strand
CCTTCCTCCGGAAAACCTTGTGGAACAAAACCAAAAGCAAGGAAAAGAGCACAACACCAATTGTCTTGCCTAAACACTAGCTCAGCTTGATGTAGAGATAGCTTGAATGGTGATCAAGATATCTCGAACCATCAAACATTGTCCAAGACTTTCTTCTTGTTGTGGATGTGAAGTGAGGAATCCTACAACAGTCTCCTTGAGTTTCTTGGCTCTGGAACGGGTCATGGGACCTTCTGGAATGGTCAAAGCATCATCACCAGGCTGCTGGTGCATTGTGGCATCATGTGGCTCGTCTAAGATCTCTTTACCCTCTTTGGTAAGCTAGTCCATGATCACATCAAATCTGGATCAAGAGTACATTCCAAGGTCTTATGAAGAGGCAATGGAGCTGGAGGAATGGAGAGCCTCAGTTGAAAATGAGATCAATGCTATGATCAAGAATGATACATGGTATGAAGCTGAGCTTCCCAAAGGCAAGAAAGCAGGGACAAGTCGTCTGATCATCACCATCAAGTATCTAGCAAATGGAAAACCAGAAAGGAAGAAGACAAGACTTGTGGCAAGGGGCTACACCCAGGTCTATGGAGAAGACTACCTAGACACATTTTCTCCAGTGGCTAAGCTTCACACCATAAGAATTGTTCTTGCTTTGGCAGTAAACTTGGAATGGGGTTTATGGCAAATGGATGTCAAGAACGCCTTTCTTCAAGGGGAATTAGAAGATGAAGTATATATGCGTCCTCCTCCTGGTTTAGAGAGCATGGTAAAACCAGGAAATGTATGGAGGCTGAAGAAGGCTATCTATGGATTAAAACAATCTCCTAGAGCCTGGTATCACAAACTGAGCACAACCTTGAATGGAAGAGGGTTTAGAAAGTCAGAGGCAGACCATACTCTGTTCACACTCTCAGGACAGCAAGGGATTGTGGTTATCCTGGTCTATGTTGATGATATAATCATCACAGGAAATGACAAGGAAGGTATCACCTCAACTAAGACTTTTCTTAAATCTGCATTTGACATCAAAGATTTGGGTGAGCTAAAGTACTTCCTAGGGATTGAAATATGCCGCTCTAAAGAGGGGCTTTTCTTATCTCAAAGGAAGTACACACTTGATCTTTTGAATGAGGCAGGAAAGCTTGGAGGAAGAGTAGCCAAAACTCCTCTTGAATAAGGATACAAAGTTTTGCGTGAGGGGGAGATGGAAGATGGATTGTTTGAAGATGTCAAGCTCTATAGGAAAATGGTTGGAAAACTAATTTACTTAACCATTACAAGACCAAATGTCTGCTTTGCTGTGAATCAAGTCAGCCAGCATATGCAAGACCCTAAAATTCATCACTGGAATATGGTGGAAAGGATGTTGAGGTATCTAGGGGAATCTCCAGGTCAAGGTGTATGGATGGGATGCAACAGGAGCACATAAATTGTGGAATATTGTGATGCAGATTGCGCTGGTGATAGAGTAGACAGGAGGTCTACAACAGGCTATCGTACTTTCTTTGGAGGCAACTTAGTCACTTGGAAGAGCAAGAAGCAAAAGGTTGTATCATGTTCAAGTGCTGAGGTAGAGTATACAGCAATGAGGAAGCTTACAAGTCAGCTTATTTGGATCAGGAACCTGCTTAGAGACTTGGGCATAAAGACTACATCACCAATCACAATGCATTGTGATAATCAGGCAGCTATCCATATAGCCTCAAACTCTGTGTTTCATGAGAGGAAAAAGCACATTGAGGTGGATTGTCACAAGGTGAGACAAGCTGTGGAGCAACAGATCATATTACCTTGCTACACAAGGAGTGAAGATCAACTAGCAGATATATTCACCAAGGGAGCAAACACCAACGTTTGTGAGTCCATCCATCCAAGGTTACTCATAGACATGTCGAGATCATGATCCTCTTAGCCATGAAGCATCTACTCTTTTTCCTCTGTGTGTTTTTATCCCATTGGGTTTTGCACATAAAGGTTTTTATGAGGGATGTCTTCATGGAATCCAAGCTTAACCATGCTGTATGGCTAAGCTTGAGGGGGAGTATTGACACAAAGACATAGAAGGAATGAGATAAAGAAAGAATTAGCATCTGGTCAAGTAGTATTCAAGTCCGTACAAGCTTGGAAAGCAAGGCATCCCGTACATACTTGCATCTCAAGCTACCAAGGCTCAACCTATCTTACCTTGGAGACAAGGGAATTTCAAACTCGCCCTGATCAACCTCAGAGAGTCAGGGAGCCGTTGGGAGCTTGTCTGAAGCAAGAATAGTATTTAAATGGGAGAGATCACATGTTCCTTTTAGGGTGTGGACCATTTGTGAAGGGTCATTATCCCTCTGCCAGGCCAGAATAGTTTATTATATTCTTCTTGTCTTGTTTCTCTTCATTTTGTCTATTTATATTGTATGCCATAGACCAGAAATAATTAAGGAAAAGGGTTCCTTCTCTCTCTCTCTCATTTGCACTCGAAATATCTCTCTCACTCTCTCTCTCTCACAGATTCAACTCTCTCTCCACCTGTTCTTCAACCCTTCTTCATTGTTCTTCATTGTTCTTCATTTACTTTCAGATAGGAAATCAACAACTGGTTATTGCACCTTCATTGGAGGAAATTTGGTTACATGGAAAGAGCAAGAAGCAGAAGGTGGTATCATGCTCAAGTGCTGAGGCAGAGTACAGATCCATGAGGAAACTAACAAGTGACCTTATATGGATCAAGGGATTGCTAAAGGACCTGAGTATAGAGATCACCTCACCCATGACAATGCATTGTGACAACCAGGCGGCTATCCACATTGCATCCAACTCAGTGTTCCATGAGAGGACCAAACATATAGAGGTTGATTGTCACAAGGTGAGGCAAGCAGTGGAGCAGCAAGTGATACTTCCTTGTTACACCAGAAGTGAAGATCAACTGGCTCACATATTCACCAAGGCAGCCAGCAGCAAGGTTTGTGAGTTCATTCATCCTATGCTTGGACTCATAGACCTCACTCGCCACTAGTCCCCTTGCCATGAAGTATTCTACTCTTTTTCCTTAGCTTGGGTTTTATCCCAAGTGGTTTTTTCCAAGTTAAGGTTTTAATGAGGGAATGCTTCATGGTTTCCAAGCTTGACTGGTTCCCATGGTCAAGCTTGAGGGGAAGTATTGACATGAAGGCATGAAGAGATGAATGATACAATCAGAAGAAGAATGAAGCAAATGGGTGTAACTTGTAGTACAAGGTTGTCCGTACAACCTAACTTGTGTGCAAGGTTGTCCGTACAAGACCTAACTTGGCGTGCAAGGAAAGAGAAAGGGATGAGAGGATCAGTAACTAAGTTACCTTAACCAGAAGAAGCTAACCAGACTTGCCTAACCTTTAGAGACGTTGAGGAACCAGAAGGGAGGCAGAAGTCACATGCTGAGTTAAGGATTTGAATCCTTGGGACCATTTAGGTTAGGTCACTATCAAGCCTTGGCGAGCTGCACCAATCTGTGTTCTTCTGGAGTATTTGTTTATTATTATTCTTGTCTTTGTTTGTCCAGAATAAGGTTATTTATATGGTTGTATGGTTACCAAAGAAAGCAAGGAAAATAATTCCTCATTAATCTATTTTCTTTTCTCAGTTTTCTCTCTCTCTCTCTCCTAATTCTCACACGAATTCTCTCCTCCTTCTCTCTAGTTCTTCATGTTCTTCATATTCTTCACTAAATCAGATACTAAATCCACTTATTCTAACATTTTGTCACATTCATAGATGAGAAGTCTAAATACACATGGATAACCTTGATTCCATCTAAGGATAGGGTGTTTGATGCATTTAGAAATTTCAAACATATGTGACTAACCATTTCAATGCTAAGCTGAAATTTTTTAGATCAGATAATGGTGGTGTTGAACAAAGGGTATAACATGATAGAGGAAGGCTTATGAAGAGGAGAGGAAATATGATGCGCCCCTAGGATGCTTCTTTGGTTGATTGGGAGGATAGATCCTTGCAAGAACGAATCAGGGACTCAAGTTCTTAAAGGTTTGTGAATTGAATGGTGACACAAGAGGGATGAGAGAACTCTTGATACTCCTAGATGATTAGCTCGGATATGACACACCAAGTTAAACATCCTTAAGCTCCGGATATAACACACCAGAGAGACACTTGTTGGAATGAAGAAGGAAAAACCAGAAGGAAGGAGTTAGTTCATGATCTAAGACAAGTGCATCAAGAGGAGTTGATTTAGGTCTTTCTGCACAAATGGTCTTATACTCGATCAGGAGTGTTGTGAAAGGCAAGTAAGGAGTTGGGAAACCTAATAATGATCTAAGGAAACTCCAGGAAACTAAGTTTGGATGCAAGGATTTGGTTCTTGTCGAAATTGGACAAGTAGAAGTCACATGTGAGCTTTGGAGAAGCACCTGACCTGTCACTTTCAACCTAAGAAGACTGAGCCTCTCTCTCCTGTCACTTTCACTCCCTCTGGTCGAGCCTCACCTTGGCTGTATCCTCCTTCTCTTCATCAGAAACACTACAATATTATTTGTTTAGTAAAACACAGTTTTAGTGTTTGTTTAATGTGTTTGTTTGCCTATTTAAAGGCATATTGCTTCTGTTTGTAAACTAAGTTGAATGAATAATTCTTCTTCATTATTCTCTGGTTACTTCATATTCTCTCTAAGTCTCATACACTCTCTCATACTCAGAAACTCTCTTAAACTCTCCATAATCTCTCATACTCTCTGAAAGGAGAATTGAGCCTCCTCCTTCATTATTCTCTCTGGTTCCTATACTCTCTCAAGTCTCTTACTCTCAGCTCACACGAGCTCACACTCAACAACACTCTCAATCTCACTAAAATCTCCCATTCTCTCATTCAAGGCAATTCTGCCTCATACTTTTGTCTCTCATCCACTCTCCTGTTTTCTCTCATCAAGACTCTCACACACTGTCATTCTCACCATATTTTCTATATTCTCACAACACTCGATACACTTCTAGAGAGAGAGCCGTCAAGAGAGAAAAGAACTCGATAATATTAGATTGCTTGAGTACAATAGAGTTAGGGAAAACTCTTAAATAAAAGAAATCAGAGAACATACTCTCTAGGGTTTCGAAAATAATAAAATGGAAACTATAGTTTAAACATAACATAAGCTTTAAAATAAATAACTTCTGCTAGTCTTGGGCCGAGATAGGGCCTAGGTGATTTGTAAGACAAGTTGTGGCCTCGTTAAAAATCTTCCTCCAGAAAACCTGGTGGGACAAAACCAAAAGCAAGGAAAAGAGCACACATCAAATGTCTTGCCTAAACACTAACTCAGCTTGTTGTAGAGATGGCTTGAATGGTGTTCAAGACATCTCGGATCAAACCTTGTCCAAGACTTTCTTCTTGTTGTGGATGTGAAGTGAGTAATCCTACAACAGTCTCCTTGAGTTTCTTGACTCTGGAACGGGTCATGGGATCTTCTGTGTGAGATTTATGTTAAAATGAGAGATTTAGAAGTAGTTTACTGCTGGAGAATGAAGAACATGAAGAACAAGAGTGAGAGAGAGAGAGAGAGAGATTTCGAAATTCAAAGAGAGAGAAGGCTAGAAATGATTTCCTTGCTTTGTTTGGTTCTCAGGATTCTTACATAAATAGAAAAATAAGTTAACTAGGAAATAAATAAACTAATGAGCCTGAACAAGGCAGAAGGCACGTCCAGCTTAGGTGATAGTGACTGGTCTTTGTGTGGTCCTGACTCTCTCTCCTCTGATCCAAACCTTAACCCACATGTGACCTCTCTTCTGTCTTGACTCCAACGGATCCTTGCAGTTAATAGAGGCCAGACAGATATTTAAAATAGTCTTCCCAGTCAAGATATCCTCTTGTGTGCCTTGTAAGTCAAGTTAGGTCTTAGGAGTCAAAGTGTACGGACCAGTTAACTCTTGATCATCCATATCACTCTTCTTGCCTTGATCTCCTAATTCTTGCCATTCACTTCTTCATGTCAACACTCCCCCTCAAGCTTGACCATGTGGAACAAGTCAAGCTTGGAAGCCATGAAGCATTCCCTCATTAAAACCTCAGCTAGGTAAAACCACAAGGGAGAAAAACCAAGCCAAGGAAAAAGAGTAGAACACTTCATGGAGGAGAGATCAGTGACATGTGAGGTCTATGAGCCCAAGCTTTGGATGAATGAACTCACAGACCTTAGTACTCGCATCCTTTGTGAAGATATCAGCTAGCTGGTCTTCACTTCTTGTGTAGCAAGGTAAGATGATCTTCTGCTCCACAGCTTGTCTTACCTTGTGACAATCCACCTCAATATGTTTAGTCCTCTCATGAAAGACTGAATTGCTAGCAATGTGTATAGCAGCCTGGTTATCACAATGCATAGGTATTGGTGTTGTGGTCTCAACTCCCAAATCCTTAAGCAGTCCTTTGATCCAGATTAGCTCACTTGTAAGCTTTCTCATGGCTCTGTATTCTGCCTCAGCACTTGAACATGAAACCACCTTTTGCTTCTTGCTCTTCCAAGTTACCAAGTTGCCTCCAATAAATGTGCAATAACCAGTAGTTGATCTCCTATCAACCCTATCTCCAGCCTAATCAGCATCACAATAGCCTACTATCTCAGTACTCTTGTTGCAACCCATCGAAACTCCTTGCCCTGGTGCTTCTCTCAAGTACCTCAGAATCCTTTCCACCATGTTCCAATGGTGAATCTTAGGAGCTTGCATATGCTGGCTCACTTGGTTCACTGCAAAGCACACATCTGGTCTTGTGATAGTGAGATATATGAGTTTTCCCACAATCCTTCTATAGTGCTTCACATCTTCATATGCCTTATCTTCAATCTCCCCCTCACGCATCACTTTGTACCCCTCCTCTAGAGGTGTTTTAGCAGCTCTACCACCAAGATCTCCAGCTTCCTTTAATACATCAAGAGTGTATTTCCTTTGGGACAGAAACAGTCCTTCCTTGGATCTACACATCTCAATCCCTAGAAAATATTTGAGCTCTCCCAAATCCTTGATATCAAATGTTGCCTTGAGAAAAGCTTTGGTGGAACTGATCCCCTCTTTATCACTGCCTGTGATAATGATATCATCCACATGAATGAGGATCACAATGATCCCTTGCTGGTTGGTGAGAGTAAACAAGGTGTGATCAGCCTCAGATTTCATAAACCCTCTTCCATTAAGGGTTGTGCTCAGTTTGTGATACCAGGCTCTTGGAGATTGCTTCAGACCATAGATTGCTTTCCTAAGCCTCAAGACATTGCCTGGTTTAACCATGCCTTCCATACCAGGTGGTGGACGCATGTATACCTCATCTTCTAGCTCTCCTTGTAGGAATGCATTCTTGACATCCATTTGCCAAAGATCCCATTCCAAATTCACAGCAAGAGAGAGCAAAATCCTTATGGTGTGAAGCTTTGCCACTGGTGCAAAGGTTTCAAGATAGTCCTCACCATATACTTGAGTGTAGCCTCTTGCTACCAGCCTGGTCTTCTTTCTCTCAGGTTTCCCATTGGCTAAGTACTTAATTGTGAACAGCAGCATGCTTGTTACTGCCTTCTTGCCTTTGGGAAGTTCAGTTTCAAACCAGGTTCCATTCTTCTCCATAGCACCCATCTCATCTCCTACTGAATCTCTCCATTCCTTAATTGCCATAGCCTCTTCATATGACCTTGGAATGTAAGCCTCATCAAGGTTAGTGATGAAGGCATGATGATCCATAGGATACTGAGCTAGGGAGCATGTTGCTTGAGTAGGATGGGCAACTGCTTGAGAGTTGAAATAAACCCTTGTGTTAGTCCAATTAGAAGCAGGTTTTCTGAGCCTAGTACTCCTCCTTAGTACTGGTGGTGTTACTTCTTCTGGAACAGCATCTGCATCATCTGAGGACTGACCCTCATTTACCACAGATTCCTCTTGATCTTGTTGCTCAGCTTGGCCATGAATTCTTGCTGAGTTTTCTGGTTGTGTTGGCTCAGCAGTATTGTCCCCCACATGGTCAAGGTGAGGAACCACCTGAACCTCAACTTCATCATTGCTGGAACCAGTTTCAGTCTCCACCCTTTTATCAGCTTCTGGTGTAGACCCTTTTGGTTCAGGTTCCATTCTTGCTTCAGGCATACTGACCCCAAGGCTTTCCATCACTCTCCTAAGATTGCTTGCTCTATCAGAAGCTGATTGAAATAGGTTCTCTAGATCCTCCCAACTCTTATCATTGTAGTATCCTCTTGATTCTACAAACTTAACATCTCTAGACACCAAGACTCTCCTAGTCTCTGGTTCATAGCATTTGTAACCCTTCTGGTTTGGGGAGTATCCAATGAACATTGCCCTTGTACTTTTTGCTTCTAATTTGTTCCTTTGTTCACCTGGTATTAATACAAAACAAAGACACCCAAACACACGCATATGGTCAATAGATGGTCTGGTTTTGTTGAGTACCTCAAATGGTGAGTGATCTTGGAGAACTCTGGTGGGAAATCGATTGATCAAATAACATGCTGTCAAGACTGCATCTCCCCAAAACCTTTTAGGCACACTTGTATGAAACATCATGCTTCTGGCCACCTCCATTAGGTGCCTATTTTTCCTCTCAGCCACCCCATTTTGTTGTGGTGTGTAAGGGCAGCTGGTTTGATGTATCACCCCATGCTGAGCCAAGTATTGCTTGAAAGCTTGACTAGTGTACTCTCCACCATTATCAGACCTGAGGATCTTCAACTTGGCATTGAAATGGGTGAGGACATGGTTATGGAAGTTCTTGAATGCCTCCAGCACCCTGTCTTTTGACTGAATCAGAGTCACCCATGTGTATTTGGACTTCTCATCATTGAAGGTCACAAAATACTTGTGATTCTCTCTTGACATACAAGGCGCTGTCCACACATCAGAGTGAATCAGGTCGAAACTCTTCTCATAGATAGTGCTGGACCTTGGAAAGACTGTTCTACAATGCTTCCCCAAGATGCAGGCTTCAAAATCATCATTCTGAACCACCATACCCGGAAACATCAAGTTCAAAGCTCTAGTGTGAGGATGTTCCAATCTGGAGTGCCATATGATGCTCTCAATCCCATTAGAAGTACTGACTAGGCAGTGAGCAGGAGATGCTCCAGAAACCTTAGTCTTTTCTAGGTGATATAGTTCCTGATGGCTGTACCCTTTTCCAATTACCTGCCCTGTCTTCAGGTCTTGAAATTCAACCTCATCAGGTCTAAAAAGAACTTGACAATTCAGGTCCACGGTTGCCCTTTTAACTGATAGCAAGTTTGATATAAACTGAGGCATATATAAGGCAGTAGATTCTCTATCAAACAGCCTAAGGTTCCCTATCCCTTCTATCTTAACCTTATCACCGTTTGCTATAAGCACATTCCCTGAGGCAGGTTTGATATTACTAACCAGGTTCCTATCACTAATCATGTGATGGCTAGCTCCTGAATCAATAATGATGGGTTTAGAGTCAGGATAATATTTACAAACCTCCTTGGGTGAGATAAGGGCCTTGGCAGCTTTTATAAAGGAATCAAAGTCTCTTCTGGTCACTGGACTATCAGAATTGGTCGCCCCTGCCATACTTCTCCATGTTCCTCCTTCATTAGAATCACCACAGAGTGCTGAATACATGGTTCTTCCTGTAATTACTTGATGCTCAAACTCCTTGCGCTTAAATGTACTTGACTGGCTTCCTAGGGAACTTGGAAGCTTCCTTTCTTGAATGATATAATTTATCAGACTATTGCAAGGTGAATCCAGGTTTAGGAGAAGACTGAAAACTTTGTCTTGCTCATAGACAGCTTGAAGACTCTCCCATAGAATCCCATAAACATTTTGAAGCTTCTCCCATAAACTCTTGGCGGTTCTGGAGGTGATAATGATCCTCCAAGATTTGTTCAGACAGAGAGCTGTGTATAATTCCAAGTGTTTGCTGTTCCTCTTGAACCCACTTGTCTTCATGCTTTAGGCAAGTAGCCTGACTATCCTCTTGAGCCATCCTCTTTGAAGTTTCAGCCTCCATGATATGGCTGTCCCAAAGTCCATGACTTCCCAAGGTAACTCTGGCCACTCTTGACCATAAAAGATAGTTAGGACCCTCTGGGGTTACTGGAATGAGATTCTCCTTCTTCATTTTCTTTGTTGAAATCATCTTTTCCATTTTTGGCAAATTCTGGAGCTGGAAATGATGAACAGCTGAAGAACAAGATGAACTTTGCCAAAAATAGAAATAAAAAAAACTCAGAGATTTAGCGGAAGAAAGAAAAGAGAATAAGAAGAATTAGGTCTCAAGAACATACTGCTCTGATACCATGTGAGATTTATGTTAGAATGAGAGATTTAGAAGTAGTTTACTGCTGGAGAATGAAGAACATGAAGAACAAGAGTGAGAGAGAGAGAGAGAGAGAGAGAGAGATTTCGAAATTCAAAGAGAGAGAAGGATAGAAATGATTTCCTTGCTTTGTTTGGTTCTCAGGATTCTTACATAAATAGAAAAATAAGTTAACCAGGAAATAAATAAACTAATGAGCCTGAACAAGGCAGAAGGCACGTCCAGCTTAGGTGATAGTGACTGGTCTTTGTGTGGTCCTGACTCTCTCTCCTCTGATCCAAACCTTAAACCCACATGTGACCTCTCTTCTGTCTTGACTCCAACAGATCCTTGCAGTTAATAGAGGCCAGACAGATATTTAAAATAGTCTTCCCAGTCAAGATATCCTCTTGTGTGCCTTGTAAGTCAAGTTAGGTCTTAGGAGTCCAAAGTGTACGGACCAGTTAACTCTTGATCATCCGTATCACTCTTCTTGCCTTGATCTCCTAATTCTTGCCATTCACTTCTTCATGTCAACATTCTGGAATGGTCAAAGCATCATCACCAGGCTGCTGGTGCATTGAGGCATCATGTGACTCATCTAAGCTCTCCTTGCTCTCCTTAGTGATCTGGTCCATGATCACATCATCCCCTCCCTCTTGAAAATGATTTGTCCTCAAATCTGGTTCATCAACAGCAAAAGGGGCCCAGTCAGTGACATTGAAGCTATTTGATACATCACACTTACCTTGGAGATCAAGTTTATATGCATTGTCATTGATCTTGTGGATGATCTCGAAGGGTCCATCATGTTAAGTTGAGGTATCTACTTTGTGTTGAATAGAGAGAAGGAGGAATAGGGAAGGGTTTGAGTCGACCTTGTCCGTACAAGGCCGTACAGGCCGTACAAGGTCGACCCAAAAGGTCTTTAGACCATGTTTTGGTAATGTGCAAAAATGGGGTTGTCCGTACAACAAAAGTTACTGAGGTGAAAAGGTAAAAGGAGAATACTTACCATGAGAAGGACGAGTGAGTTACTTGGAGTGGAAGAGAAGGTTTGGTTCGAGTAAACCTTGAAGCTTTAGGCGCCAAGGTTACCGTTTGTGGATAAGGCTCGGTCAAGCTTACTAGCCAGTGCAAGATGTAAAGTGAGGAGCATCTAGTCAAGATGCCATATGCATCTAGCCACCAGAGCCACTCGTTTGAACCATGGGACGCGCCTATTCTCCTGTCCACATACTTTCCCTCTCTTTGCTTTACGGAACCCTTGTAATTCTCCCTATATATTCTGGACTCTCTCGATGAATAAAGCATACAGTTCTCTCTAAACTTTCGAGTCTCATAATGTTCTTCATAGTCTCTCATAATCTTTCTTAGTTCTTAGTCTAAATCGAGTCTTCTCTTCATCAAATCTGTTTCTATTCTAGTTCTGGTTACTTATTCATCTAAGATCTCAAAAGATCTTATTGTATCAGAGCCAGGTTCATCACGATCTTGGTTTGTGTTCATCAAGTTGAAGAATATCAAGGTTGAAGCTTTTTGAAGATCCAAGGCTGTTCTTTGTAGATCCGAGTGGAAGACTGAAGTTTGAAGCTTGCGTGGTGTAAAAGCTTGAGTCTTTCTCGTTCATACCTTCAAAGACTCAACCTTTCTTCTTGGTTCTGGGTTCATCCGTGTTCTAAGGTTCATATCTACTTGTTTCCAAGCTTTTGAAGTAAAGCTGGTTGTAGATGGATAGTGTTAGCATGAAGGTTCCGGTTACTCTTAAAGGAAGTAACTATCTGTTGTGGTCTCGTTTGGTGAAGACTGCGGTGGGAAGTAAGGGCTTATGGGGTCATGTCACATACGGTGAAGCTCCTAAGCTCATTACTCAAGAAGGTGAAGCTCCAAGTGCCACAAATGAGGTGGAGAAATGGCAGCAAGAAGACATGATGGTGATGACACTACTTCAAGGATCCCTTGAGACTCCTATCATGGAAGCTTATAGCTACTGTGAAACCGCAAAGGATCTATGGGATACCTTGAAGAAGGTGTATGGAAACATCTCAAACCTGAGCCGGGTGTTTGAGGTGAAGAGAGCAATCAACGGGTTGCTACAAGAAGATATGGAGTTCACTAAGCATCTTGGGAGGTTCCGAGCACTCTGGTATGAGCTAGAGATGCTGAGACCAAGCACGGTTGAATGCTGATGAGCTAAATGAAAGGCGTGAGCAAGATAAGGTCTTTGCACTCCTGCTCACCCTAAACCCAGCCTACAACAGCCTCATCAAGAATATCTTGGGAGCTGAGAAGCTTTCATCTCTAGAAGATGTGTGTGCTCAGATACAAAAGGAGCAAGGTTCTATTGGGCTGTTTGGAGGTAAGGGGGAACTTACCTTGGCTAACCAAGCTGCGCAAACTGATCAGGTTGAAACACCAATGTCAAACAAGGCAACTTTCAACAAGTATGAGGACCGGAGATTCAATGGTAACTGTGATCACTGCAAGAAGCACGGCCACAAGAAGAGTCAGTGCTGGATCCTTCACCCACATCTCAAGCCGCCAAGTTCATGAAGGATGAAAGTTTTCAGAGAACAAGTGCTTGAGTGATGATGAACGAGTGTGGAGATGTTGAGGATGAGACTTGATGAGTATGAACGAGAGACTGATGGAAGAGTGAGAGTGATTCGTGAGAGAGTAGGAGAGATTGAGAGACTAATGAGAGAAAGAGATTCAGAGATTAAGTATCCAGAGACTTGAGAGAATAAAGAGAGTAAAAGAGACTAAGAGATTATGAAGGAGAGAACTTCTCTACTTGATTATTAACCATCGACATACAAAGGGTATAAATAGATAAAGAGAGCAACAATAGGGTTTACAAAATATCAGAGCAAGCATGTGGAGCCAAGGGAAGGTTTGAAATAATTGGACCATAAGCTTACACGCTTGGAGACAGCCTGGCTGGTCAAGGGAGTAACTTGGCCTAGAATCGGCCACCAAGGCCTATGTATCTATCCAGTGATCAGTCCAGGTTCAGCCTCCTTCCTTTCCAGTCTGGAAAGGAAGAACCTTATCCATAAATGGTCACAGCAAGCAGCATCTCGCAGATGCCTTCCTAGATGCCATTCTGATCCCATCTTCTTCTCCAAACCATCTGAGACTCTTTCTTCACCATTGATGCTTCTCTATGACTTGGGATGCAAGGTAAGTCCTAGGGTTGTACGGATTTAGGGTTTGGTCCGTACAACTTGACCCGGTTTTTGCACAAACCTAAAATGTTTTCAAATGGTCGAGAAATAAGTTTCCCGGGTCGGTTCGTCCGTACTGGCCGTACAGTCCGTACGGCCGTACGGTACAGACCACCCTATTTTTGCACCTCAACCATTTCCTCCCAAATTGCACCCAAGCGTTCTTCCTTCATAGTAAACCCCTCCTGAACCTTGTTCTAGCTCTGCATACGCTTCTGGACCCTCCTTAGACCTTGATCAGTCTCTAAGTGGGTTTTGCCCAAGCTTTGCACATTAACCTTTAGTGAGATGGTTTATCACTTCAGGTTAACACTGCCCCTCAAGCTTGACTCTATAGATCCTGAGTCAAGCTTGGAACCCTGAAGTCCCTCCTCGTTAAAACCTTACAAAGAAACCCTCCTTAGGGATAAAACCTTGGCAAGGAAAGAGTAAGTTCTTTCAAGGCCTAGGGATTGGCCATTGAGCCTTTGTGCCTTAGAACCAGTGTGGGTTGGACACAAAGGACTCTGGATCGTGGCAAAACTCGTGCAGCCAACAACACAAGGCTTGCACACTCATAGAACTCGGCTTGACATCTTCATAGACCCGGTTTGGGTCTCCCCCTCTCAACTGACTTCAAGGCCACCTTAGAGAAGCTAGGAAACGACCATGATCATCTTCTGTGAGGCTCAAGCACTGGTAATGGTACCTGATACATTATCCCAAAGGTGCATCAGTACTTATCAAGATTAGACAAGGCTCAAAGTTTAAACAAAACCAGATATTCTAGCAACTTAGACAATCTTCTAAATGGAGCAAGATCAATGATGGTTTCAACTAAGGCTCAAGCACTAGAACTTAATCCATTTAACCAAAACAAACAGAACCAATCTATTCAAGCATTTTAAGAACCATTTCGAGTTTAAGAAATGATGAATGACTTGTACTAGACTAAGTTCAAGTTACTTCCCTTTTGGTTAGATGAGGAGTGACTGCCTTGTCACTTGAATCCCTCACACTCGGCCAGTTGCAATCTCTTCATGGCAACACCAACTCTGATGGGAGGTGTGTGGAGCTTTCAGCTTCAGTTTTCAATCACCTCACCACAGAGGCCGCATTGAACTGAGCTTTCATAGACACACAACCAAGGCTGCTCTGAACAGCCTCTTTGCATAGACACGCCACTGCCTAGACCCGGTTTGATGATCCTTTGTTGAAGTCCTTGCCCGGCTTGATACTGGACCATGGTGTAAGAAAATGAAGAACAGTGTGAAGAACAAGAGAGAGAGAGAGAGAGTGAAGAAACTCAAGAGAGAGAAGAGAGAGAGAGTGATTCGAAAATAAGAGTAAAGAAGGATTGTTTTCGTTGCTTGATTCAGTTTCCAGAGATACAATATTTAAAGACAAAACAAGTAGGATACAGACAAGAAGAATAAGAGTATAATAAGGCTGCCTGGTCGAGATAGTGGAGCCTGAAAGTGACAGGACCTAAACAGCTCCTCCTCCCCTAAGTATAACATGTGATCTGATCTATTTTTGAATCCCACTTGCTTCCAAAAGTCTCCAACGTCTCTCTTGACCAACTGACACTCTTCTTGTCGAGTTTAAACCACTTCCTTGCCTTCCAACCCAAGTTAGGTCACTTGCTTGCTTGGAAGTCAAGTCTTGTACGGAATGACTTGTGTTCCAAGTCTGTACGGACAAACCATTCCAACTCGCCCAAATGCATCTCTTCTCTTTGTTTCCATCTTTTATTCATGTCTTCATGTCAATACTCCCCCTCAAGCTTAACCACAGGATATGGTTAAGCTTGGAACCCATGAAGACATCCCTCATTAAAACCTTTGTGTGCAAAACCCAGTGGGATAAAAACACACAAAGGAAAGAGTAGATGCTTCATGGCTAAGGGGATCATGATCTGGCCAAATCTATGAGTCCTAACCTTGGATGGATGAACTCACAGACTTTGGTACTTGCTCCTTTTGTGAAGATATCAGCTAGTTGATCCTCACTTCTTGTGTAGCATGGTAGGATGATCTGTTGCTCTACTGCTTGTCTTACTTTGTGACAATCCACCTCAATGTGCTTTGTCCTCTCATGAAACACTGAGTTTGATGCTATGTGAATAGCTGCTTGATTATCACAGTGCATTGTGATTGGTGTTGTAGTCTCTATACCCAAGTCTTTGAGCAGGTTTCTGATCCAAATGAGCTCACTGGTAAGCTTCCTCATTGCTCTATACTCTGCCTCAGCACTTGAACATGAAACTATCTTCTGCGTCTTGCTCTTCCAGGTAACCAGGTTCCCTCCAATGAAGGTGCAATATCCTGTTGTAGACTTCCTGTCCACTCTATCACCAGCCCAGTCTGCATCACAATATCCTTCAATTTATGTGCTCTTGTTGCAGCCCATCCATATACCTTGACCCGGAGCTTCCCTTAGATACCTTAGAATCCTTTCCACCATATTCCAGTGATGGACTTTAGGTGTTTGCATATGCTGGCTGACTTGATTCACAGCAAAGCAGATGTCTGGTCTTGTAATGGTTAGATAGATCAGCTTCCCAACCATTTTCCTATACAGTTTGACATCCTCAAATGCCTCATCTTCAAACTCCCCCTCACGCAATACTTTGTATCCCTCTTCAAGTGGTGTTTTGGCTACTCTTCCTCCAAGCTTTCCTGCCTCATTTAAAAGATCAAGTGTGTACTTCCTTTGGGATAAAAATAGCCCCTCATTAGAGTGACATATTTCAATCCCTAGGAAGTACTTTAACTTACCCAAATCTTTGATATCAAATGAAGATTTAAGAAAAGCTTTGGTTGAGTTAATACCTTCCTTGTCACTTCCTGTGATAATTATGTCATCCACATAGACAAGGATCACCACCATTCCTTGCTGACTTGAGAGAGTAAAGAGAGTGTGGTCTGCTTCTGATTTGTTGAATCCTCTTCCATTCAAGGTTGTGCTCAACTTGTGGTACCACGCTCTAGGGGATTGCTTCAGTCCATAGATAGCCTTCTTTAGTCTCAATACATTCCCTGGTTTCACCATGTCTTCTAAGCCAGGAGGAGGACGCATATATACTTCATCCTCTAATTCACCTTGTAGGAATGCATTCTTAACATCCATTTGCCATAGATCCCATTCCAGGTTGACAGCTAATGAGAGAATAACCCTTATGGTATGAAGTTTGGCTACTGGTGCAAATGTATCCAGATAGTCTTCTCCATAGACTTGGGTGTATCCCCTTGCAACTAGCCTTGTCTTCTTCCTTTCTGGCTTTCCATTGGCTAGGTACTTGATGGTGAAGATTAGGCGACTTGTCACAGCCTTCTTTCCTTTGGGGAGCTCAGTTTCATACCAAGTATCATTCTTTATCATGGCATTGATCTCATCACCAACTGACTCTCTCCATCCATCCAGTGCCATTGCCTCTTCATAAGACCTTGGAATGTACTCTTGATCCAGGTTACTGATGAAGGCTTGGTGTTCTTGAGGATAGTATGCCATTGAGCAGGTTGCTTGTATGGGATAGGCTACTGCCTTGTTGTTGAAGTATACTCTGGTGTTGATCCAATGAGATGGATCTTTCCTTATCCTGGTACTTCTCCTCAGTGGTTGAATCTGTTGCTCTTCAACCCCTGTCTCTACATGCTCTCCCTGATCTTGATTTTCACTAGACTGGTCAGGTTCAGATTCATGTAGTCCATCTTGATCATGTATTGCTGGTGAATCATCTTCCCTTTGTTGTTGTGATTCAGGTTCAGTGTCCCCCTCAGGATCAGGATGGTCTACTGGTGCAACTTCTTCTCCAGTTCTTTCAGTTACTGGGGAAGTAGGTGATCTCCTTGGTTCCTCACTGGTCTGAGGTTGAGTGATACCTAGGCTCTCCATAATGATGAGCATATTTTTTGCCCTATCAGAGGGTCCATGTGAGAGGTCTCTAAGGCTTTCCCAACTCTTCTCAGCATAGTACCCTTTTGATTCCACAAACTTCACATCCCTTGAAACCATAACCCTTCTTGATTCAGGGATGTAGCACTTGTACCCTTTCTGCGTGTGGGAATAGCCTATGAACATGCCCTTGACACTCTTGGCTTCTAGTTTATTTCTCTGTTCTCCTGGTGTCAAGACATAACACACACACCCAAATACACGTAAATGATCAATTGGAGGTTTGGTTTTATTCAATACCTGAAAGGGAGATACATCCTGGAGGATTCTGGTGGGAATCCTATTGATGAGGTAGCAAGCTGATACCACAGCATCTCCCCAAAATCTTTTAGGGACATTGGTGTGGAACATCATGCTCCTTGCAACCTCCATGAGATGGCGATTCTTCCTTTCAGCAACTCCATTTTTTTGTGGTGTATATGGGCAACTTGTCTGATGTATAATGCCATACTTTGCTAGATGATGTTTGAAGGCATGACCTGTGTACTCTCCACCATTATCAGACCTAAAAATTTTGATCTTAGAGTTGAAATGGTTAAATACATAGGTTTGAAAGTTAATGAAAGCTTCTAGCACCCTATCTTTACTTTGAATTGTGAAAATAGAGAGATTTAGTGTCTGGTTTGTGTTGAGAAAATGAAGAACAGCAAGAACATGAGAGAGAGAGAGGGATTTCGCCCAGAATAAGAGAGAGAGAGAGGAAATATATTTCCTTAATTCAAATGGTTCTCTGCTACATGATTTAAATAAGCTAGGCAAATCAACATAAGGACAACAAGAATGAATAAACAATGCTTCTGGTCTCCTGAGCACAAAAGGACAAGGCTCTCCCAGCCATAGTGAAAGTGACAGGTCACTGGTCAATCTCAGCCTAAACCCAACATGTGATTCTTGTTTGTAACCTTCTCCAACAGCTCTCTACTCTTCTGGCCGATCTGATATTAATATAATAAGTCTCCTTATGCCTCCTTGTCAAGTTAAACCACTTTCTTGTTGTCTAAGTTAGGTCCAAGTCGAATATGACCTAAACTGTACACACCATCACTTTCTTGATCAGTCTGGATTGCCTCATCTTGTCTCTTCATCTCTAAGCTTCATTTATTTTCTTCATGTCAACCCTTGTTCTTATTTCTTCATCTCAACAATAACTCCATCTTATTTGTTCTTCATCTCAACACTCCTCCTCAAGCTTGACCTTAGGTACTGGTCAAGCTTGGAACCATGAAGAACTCCCCTCATTAAAACCTTAATGTGCAAAACCCAGTGGGAAAAAACACACCAAGGAAAAAGAGTAGAAGCCTTCATGATAGGAAAGTCAGTGAGATGTGAGGTCTATGAGTCCCAACTTAGAGTGGATGAACTCACAGACTTTTGTGTTTGCTGCCTTTGTGAAGATGTCAGCTAGCTGATCTTCACTTCTAGTGTAGCAAGGTAGGATGACTTGTTGCTCCACTGCTTGTCTCACTTTATGGCAGTCTACTTCGATATGCTTTGTCCTCTCATGAAACACTGAGTTTGAAGCTATGTGTATGGCCGCCTGGTTATCACAGTGCATTGTGATTGGAATTGTTGTCTCAATGCCCAAATCCCTCAGTAGGTTCTTGATCCATATGAGTTCACTAGTGAGCTTCCTCATAGCTCTATACTCTGCCTCAGCACTAGAACATGACACCACCTTCTGCTTCTTACTCTTCCATGTTACCAAGTTGCCTCCAATGAATGTACAATACCCAGTGGTTGATCTCCTATCAACTCTATCTCCTGCCCAATAAGCATCACAGTATCCTACAACCTCAGTGCTTCTATTGCAACCCATCCAAACTCCTTGACCAGGAGCTTCTCTTATATACCTCATGATCCTCTCTACTATATTCCAGTGATGAAGTTTAGGAGCTTGCATGTGCTGACTGGCTTGGTTCACAGCAAAACAAATGTCAGGTCTTGTTATGGTCAGATAAATGAGCTTCCCAACCATTCTTCTATACTTCTTGACATCCTTAAATGGAGTGTTCTCAAACTCCCCCTCTCGCAGCACTTTGTAGCCATCCTCAAGAGGAGTCTTTGCTGCTCTTCCCCCAAGGTCTCCTGCCTCTCTCAACAGATCCATTGCATACTTCCTTTGAGACAGAAATAGTCCTTCCTTGGATCTACACACTTCAATTCCAAGGAAATACTTCAGCTCTCCAAGATCCTTGATGTCAAGCTTCCCTTCCTTTCCAGCCTGTAAAGGCATAAACCTTATCCACAAACGGTCACAGCAAGCAGCATCTCGCAGATGCTTTCCTAGATGCCATTCTGATCCCATCTTCTTCTCCAAACCATCCGAGACCCTTTCTTCACCATTGGAGCTTCTCTGTGACTTGGGATGCAAGGTAAGACCTAGGGTTGTACGGATTTAGGGTTTGGTCCGTACAACTTGACCCGGTTTTTTGCACAAACCTAAAATGTCTTAAAATGGTCGAGAAATAAGTTTCCCGGGTTGGCCCGTCCGTACAGGCCGTACAGACCGTACGGCCGTACAGTACGGACGACCCGAACTTTGCACATCGACCCATTTGATCCCAAACTTCTCCCAAGCCTTCTTCCTTCATAGTAAACCCCTCTTGAACCTTGTTCTAGCTCTGCATAAGCTTCTGGACCCTCCTTAGACCTTGATCAGTCTCTAAGTGGGTTTTGCCCAAGCTTTGCACATTAACCTTTAGTGAGATGGTTTATCACTTCAGGTTAACATGAATCCCTTCCTTGTCGCTTCCTGTGATGATAATATCATCTACATATATCAGGATAACCACAATGCCTTGTGGACCAGTCAATGTGAAGAGAGTATGATCAGCTTCTGACTTCCTAAATCCTCTTCCATTCAGTGTGGTGCTTAGCTTGTAATACCAGGCCCTTGGTGATTGCTTCAAGCCATAAATTGCTTTCTTCAGCCTCAACACATTCCCTGGTTTGACCAAGAGCTCTAGACCTGGAGGAGGATGCATGTAGACCTCATCTTCTAATTCTCCTTGCAGAAAGGCATTCTTCACATCCATTTGCCACAAATCCCATTCCAAGTTAGTAGCAATTGAGAAAATGATCCTAATGGTGTGAAGTTTTGCTACTGGTGCAAATGTATCAATGTAATCCTCTCCATATGTCTGAGTAAATCCTCTTGCAACCAGCCTTGTCTTTCGCCTCTCCACCTTTCCATTTGCCAAGTACTTAATGGTGAAAACCCACTTGCTTGTCACTGTCTTCTTGCCTTTTGGGAGTTCAGCCTCATACCAAGTGTCATTGACTATCATAGCATTGGTTTCATTCCCAACAGATTCTCTCCACTCTTCAAGCTCCATTGCCTCTTATATGACCTTGGAATGTACTCTTGATCCAGTTGACCAATAAAGACTTGGTGTTCTTGTGGATACTGAGCCAATGAGCATACTGCCTGTATAGGATGAGCCACTGCCTGTGAGTTGAAGTAGACCCTCGTGAAAGATTGAGAAGAAATGGAGAATAAACGGATAGAATAGAGTTTGAGAGAGACTAGAAGAGATTTGGAGACTAAAAGCTTGAAACTTGGTTAAGAAACCATTTCGAGATGATGAACACCAAGAACACTAGAGAGAAATGAGAGAGACTCCGAAAAATTGCTTAGCTTTGATTAATGAGAGGAGTTACAAATATATAGGGAAGGAAACAAGGGTTTACAACGGGTAGAAGATAAGGTTTCTCGCCAAGCATGTGGAGTCAACCGGTCTTAGGCGCGCCTAATTCAAACTTGTGGCTGGAGTGCTTCACACGCGAGATTCCTTTGGCATCTTGACCAGATGCTCTTCCAGCACGAGTCAGCCTGTCCAACGCGCGCCTCAGTCAAGCTTGGTCCGCTTGGTAACTAGTAAGAGTAACTCTGGTCGAGTTACTCTTACCCGGGTAAGTTTTCTCGTCCACGGTAAACTTTCTTTTACCCATTGTACGGACCACTTGTACGCCTTGTAATTTGCGAATTTGTCTCCTACGTCTTTAATCTTCAATAAAAGCCGACTTAGTTAGAAAGTCCTTGTTGATTGTGAATCCCCAACCGTTTGTGATCAGCTGATCCTGTGATGATAGATATAGTCATCACGACATACACAGTAAGACTGGACATACTATGTACCTGAGGAAGTGGTACGGGTGAAGAGAAACGATCGTGTGGGTCTTCTCCGAGTTGCAGGGACTCTTCTTGTAGACGCCCCTTCCTATTGAGAGTTGTGACGTCAGTCTTGGTGTAGCCATGCTCTAGAGTGCTTTTAGACCATTAAATGAGCCTTACTTCAATCTCAGACGGTTTCCATCGTGTAAAGCCAAGTGCTACAAGACCAGGAGGTCCTCTCTCACGGGAAGCATGTACAGCGCATCATCTTCAAGCATCTGCCTCCCGTGAAGGAGGCATTATCCATGCACAAGCATGTTGCCAAAGACCCCGAGTTCTAAGCTATCACTTAGAAAGGGGAGCGGAACTATCCGGAGATAGTATGGCATGCTTGGTACACCGGAGCAAAGTAACGTTTAAGAGAGTTTAAGGAGAGCAAATGAGCTGTGAAGAACAGCTAAGAACTAATGAAGAACAGACTGGATGTGAAGTAGAGAGTAGTGAGAGTCAGTGAATGTTCTATCGACGAGCAAGAGAGAGACGCAGAGTAAACACAGAGTAAAGAGGAGGTTTATATTCTCTTAATTAATTCATCTGCCTGACTACATTGTTTTGTCAGGGAATCGAGACAGAGAGCAGAGGACAGTGACACTTTAGAAACAAACATAAAGAGGAACAATAAACCGAATGCAGTGGTGCCTGGTCTCTATCAGCGGCTCGAGATTCCTGATCTGAGCCTGAGAGTGACCTCTGCCTAACAGTCCACTCTTAGCCATGATTTGAATCATGTGAATATCTTCCTATTTTGAATTCAAACTTGCGTCGGCAGAGAGCACTCCTGCTTCCACGTGAGTAAGTTTGGCAAGTGAGTGAGACATAGCTCTTGTCTGTGCCAAGTCAGAGCTAGGTCTTCTCTTGGATAGACTTTGAGCTTCCAGAAGTCTTGTACGGAATGCCTTGCTACCTCACAGTCTCTGAGTTCCTTCTCCACTTTGTCCATTCTGATCAGTGTCTCTGCATTCTCTTCTGTTATCATTTTCAATACTCCCCCTCAAGCATGACCATAGGGACTGTGTCAAGCTGGATACATGAAGAACCTCCCTTCAGTAAAACCTTAATGGTGTAAAACCCAGTGGAGAAGAAAAACACATTAAGGAAAAAGAGGTCCAGAGTCTCCCAGCCTATTGGGATTGTGAAAATAGAGAGATTTAGTGTCTAGTTTGTGTAGAGAAAATGAAGAACAGCAAGAACATGAGAGAGAGAGATGGAATTCGCCCAGAATAAGAGAGAGAGAGAGGAAATCTATTTCCTTGCTTAATGTGGTTTCTGAGTACAAGTCTATTAATAGACAAACAAAACAAAAGAACTAATAAACAATTCAGACAAGTTGAGCAGAGAAAAGATTAAACAAATGGGTCTGAGCAGTCTGAAGAATAGCAGGGGCTCGTCCAGCCTTGTTGGAAAGTGACAGGTGACTGATGGTCCCCCCCTCTCTCCATTTGAATTCTTCAGCATGTGACTTATCCCCCAACGTCTCTTTGCTTCTTGTCAACATCCTCCTTTGGTTCTGAACAGATTAAGCTTCCTTTCTTCTCAAGTTAAACCTTCCCTTGTCTTGCAAGCCACGTTAGGTCACTCCTTGACCTAACTGTACGGACAAGTGATTAGTTTATACTTGATCATTCTGGATGATCCTCTTGACTTGATCTCTTCTACTCTGCTATTCATGTCTTCTTGTCAACAACTTCTCCTTGTCATTTATTTCTTCATGTCAACACTCCCCCTCAAGCTTGACCACAGGGACTGGTCAAGCTTGGAAGCCATGAAGCATTCCCTCATTAAAACCTCAGCTAGGTAAAACCACTTGGGAGAAAACCCAAGCCAAGGAAAAAGAGTAGAACACTTCATGGAGGGGAGATCAGTGACATGTTAGGTCTATGAGCCCAAGCTTTGGATGAATGAACTCACATACTTTAGTACTTGCAGCCTTTGTGAAGATATCAGCTAACTGGTCTTCACTTCTTGTATAGCATGGTAGGATGATCCTTTGCTCCACAGCCTGCCTGACCTTATGACAATCCACCTCAATGTGTTTGGTTCTCTCATGAAACACATTGTTTGAAGCTATGTGTATGGCCGCCTGGTTATCACAGTGCATGGTGATTGGAGTTGTTGTCTCAATGCCCAAATCCCTCAGTAGGTTCTTGATCCATATGAGTTCACTAGTGAGCTTCCTCATAGCTCTATACTCTGCCTCAGCACTAGAACATGACACCACCTTCTGCTTCTTACTCTTCCATGTTACCAAGTTGCCTCCAATGAATGTACAATACCCAGTGGTTGATCTCCTATCAACTCTATCTCCTGCCCAATCAGCATCACAGTATCCTACAACCTCAGTGCTTCCATTGCAACCCATCCAAACTCCTTGACCAGGAGCTTCTCTTAGATACCTCATGATCCTCTCTACTATATTCCAGTGATGAAATGTAGGAGCTTGCATGTGCTGACTGGCTTGGTTCACAGCAAAACAAATGTCAGGTCTTGTTATGGTCAGATAAATGAGCTTCCCAACCATTCTTCTATACTTCTTGACATCCTTAAATGGAGTGTTCTCAAACTCCCCCTCTCGCAGCACTTTGTAGCCATCCTCAAGAGGAGTCTTTGCTGCTCTTCCCCCAAGGTCTCCTGCCTCTCTCAACAGATCCATTGCATACTTCCTTTGAGACAGAAATAGTCCTTCCTTGGATCTACACACTTCAATTCCAAGGAAATACTTCAGCTCTCCAAGATCCTTGATGTCAAACACTGATTTCAGGAATGCTTTAGTGGCCTGAATCCCTTCCTTGTCGCTTCCTGTGATGATAATATCATCTACATATATCAGGATAACCACAATGCCTTGTGGACCAGTCAATGTGAAGAGAGTATGATCAGCTTCTGACTTCCTAAATCCTCTTCCATTCAGTGTGGTGCTTAGCTTGTAATACCAGGCCCTTGGTGATTGCTTCAAGCCATAAATTGCTTTCTTCAGCCTCAACACATTCCCTGGTTTGACCAAGTGCTCTAGACCTGGAGGAGGATGCATGTAGACCTCATCTTCTAATTCTCCTTGCAGAAAGGCATTCTTCACATCCATTTGCCACAAATCCCATTCCAAGTTAGTAGCAATTGAGAAAATGATCCTAATGGTGTGAAGTTTTGCTACTGGTGCAAATGTATCAATGTAATCCTCTCCATATGTCTGAGTAAATCCTCTTGCAACCAGCCTTGTCTTGCGCCTCTCCACCTTTCCATTTGCCAAGTACTTAATGGTGAAAACCCACTTGCTTGTCACTGCCTTCTTGCCTTTTGGGAGTTCAGCCTCATACCAAGTGTCATTGACTATCATAGCATTGGTTTCATTCCCAACAGAGTCTCTCCACTCTTCAAGCTCCATTGCCTCTTCATATGACCTTGGGATGTACTCTTGATCCAGTTGACCAATAAAGACTTGGTGTTCTTGTGGATACTGAGCCAATGAGCATACTGCCTGTATAGGATGAGCCACTGCCTGTGAGTTGAAGTAGACCCTCGTGTTGATCCAGTTTGAAGGATCCTTTCTCAGCCTTGTACTTCTCCTAAGAGGCTGAACTGCTTCAGGCTCTCCTTCCTCCTCAGATTCTGCTTCATCATTTACTATTTCTGATTGTCCTTGTTGCCTTTCATCCTGATCATGAGTTTCTTGTTGATTCCCCCCTTCAGGATCAGGATGAGTGGCTTCTACAGCTTCATTAGACCCATCTTCCTCAACCACAGTGTCTTGACCAGATGTAGCTTCAGGTGCACACGACCTTGTCTCCTGATTTGCCTGAGTCATGCTGATGCCAAGATTCTCCAAAATCACTCTGAGATTGGCTGCTTTGTCTGATGCTTGAGAGAGGTCTTTCAAGTCATCCCAACTCTTTTCCTCATAGTATCCCTTAGTCTCCACAAACTTCACATCTCTTGATATGGAAACCTTTCTTGTCACTGGATCATAACATTTATAACCCTTTTGTGTTGGAGAGTAGCCAATGAACATTGCCTTGGAACTTCTTGCATCTAACTTGCTCTTCAGTTCCCCTGGTATCAACACAAAGCAGAGGCAGCCAAATACTCGCAAATGATCCAAAGATGGCTTGTTGCAGTTTAGTACTTCAAATGGAGACATGTCATTGAGTATCTTAGTTGGAATCCTGTTGATAAGATAACAGGCAGTCATGACAGCATCACTCCAAAATCTCTTTGGCACATTAGTGTGGAACATCATTGACCTTGCTACTTCCATCAGGTGCCTATTCTTCCTCTCAGCTACTCCATTTTGTTGAGGAGTATAAGGACAGCTTGTCTGATGTATGATCCCATGTTGAGCTAGATACTGCTTGAATGCTTGACTTGTGTATTCTCCACCATTATCTGACCTAAGAATCTTGAGTTTGGCATTGAAATGGTTGGAGACATGGGTCTGAAAATTTTTGAAAGCTTCAAGCACTCTGTCCTTAGACTGAATCAGTGTCACCCAAGTATACTTAGACTTCTCATCAATGAATGTGACAAAGTATTTGTGATTTTCTCTGGAAAGACAAGGAGCAGTCCACACATCAGAGTGAACAAGGTCAAAGCATTTCTCATAGATGGTGCTAGACCTTGGAAAGACTGTCCTACAATGCTTCCCCAAGATACATGCTTCACACACATCATTCTCAAACACCACACCAGGAAGCATCAGATTTAAAGCTCTAGCATGGGGATGTCCCAATCTAGCATGCCATGTGTTGTTATCAACTCCGGTAGCTGTACTGATCATGCAGATAGAAGGTTCTGTCTTTTGGAGATGATAGAGTTCATCCTGGCTGTGCCCTCTTCCTATCAACTTCCCTGTCTTTAAATCTTGAAACTCAACCTCATCTGGTCTGAATACAACCTGACAACTCAAGTCAACTGTAGCCTTCCTTACTGAAAGCAAATTAGATGTAAACTGAGGCATATATAAGGCAGATGATTCCCTATCAAACAGCCTAAGGTTCCCTATCCCTTCTATCTTAACCTTATCTCCATTTGCTATAATCACATTCCCTGAGGCAGGCTTGACATCACTAATCAAACTCCTATCACTAATCATGTGATGGCTAGCTCCTGAATCTATAATGATGGGTTTAGAGTCAGGAGAATATTACAACCTCCTTGGGTGAGATAAGGGCCTTGGCAGCTTTTATAAAGGAATCAAAGTCTCTCTAGTCACTGGACTATCAGAATTGGTCGCCCCCGCCATTACTCCTCCATGTTCCTCCTTCATTAGAATTCACCACAGAGTGCTGAATACATGGTTGTTCCTGTAATTACTTGATGCTCAAACTCCTTGAGCTGAAATGCTACTATGGCTGGCTTCCTAGGGAACTTGGAAGCTTCCTTTCTTGAATGATATAACTTATCAGACTATTGCAGGGTGAATCCAGGTTTAG
>CAJHQP010008423.1:0-27045 GCA_905132765.1 Moricandia arvensis | reverse complement strand
TGTTAGAATTCATGAGTGTTTGTCTCATGTCAAGAGAGTATTCAGTCAACTTGTGACTGAATTCCCTTCTACCAACAACAAGAACTCACAACTACAAGGAAGAGACAATCAACTTGTGATTGAATCCTCTCAGCAAAACACTCTACACACCATCTGAATCTAACAAGATAAAGTGGCTGTGAGATTGATACAACAACTAGAATTAAACTATCTCTAGTATGAATCTATCCTTGTGAAGTAACACAACACTTATAGTTTGTGTACTTAAGACTTAAAAAGAGATAGAATCAGTAAGCTAGAGTAACAGAAGCTTAATAATGAGTTTAGAGGTGATTTTAGAGTAGAATGGGCAAGCAATGATCTGCCATTAGGCAGATCCTAAATTGTGTATCACAACCTCTCTACATTGTGAAGAACTTGAAGAACACTTAGTAAAGAGATGGAGATACAAGAATTTTGTATAAGCTTGTCTCTTATTTCTTTCTTCATTCAGAATCAAGTTACAACATATATATAGAGTTTAAACTTGCATGAAAGGGGACAAGGAGACAAGAAGACAAGGTAAAAATGAAAGGAATAGTAATAACCACTCCCAACAACTCCAATTTGAATTTGAACTTGTAGATCCACATTTGAACTTCAAATCTCCTTCTAGAAGTTCTCTTAGGCGTGCTCAGGTTGAGCTGAGAAAGCCTCTCAGCTTCCTTGCCTTCCAAGCCACTCTAGATCAAATCACTCTTGCTTGAGCGGGCAGCAGAACACCTGCAACTTGTAACTGGTGTAACTTCCAAACCATAACTCTTTTTGGACTGATTCCAATTCGCCGCGAGACCTTGATGAGTGTAGAATGTAGGGAAATTGGTTTCATGGTCAAATTCTTCATGGTTAGGAATTTACACCCCTTTTCCTGAGACATGCCAGTGTGAACTCCATCACTAGCATTTTCTTCTTCATTCTAATACTCCCCCTCAAGCTTGACCATAGGAGATCCTTGGGCAAGCTTGGAACCTTGAAGAAGCTCCCTCATTAAAAACCTTAGCAAGAAAACCTCATGGGACAAAACTTTCTAAGGGAAAAAGAGTGGACTTCTACAAAGCCTAGGGATTGGCCAATGAGTTCTATGTTTCTTAGAACCAGTGTGGTTGGACACATAGACTCTGGATCAAGGCCTTTCTTAAGCAGCAAGTATGAACTCCATAACTTGCGCACATCATTTCTTGGATCATCTCTTCTACAAGCTGGTTTGTTGTCTCCCTCTTTCTTGTGACTTCTTGCCATCTTCAAGGAGATTTATGGTCTACCAGCTTCTGCTATAGAGAACTCCAAGTACCTTCTACATAATGCATAAACACTTGCATCAATTTTCAAGGCATAAACCAATCAATTCATATTTATAGATTGAAATGGTTACTCCCCTTGCATATGGTTGGTATGAATGGTGAGGAGTGTCTCTTGGACACTTGAATCCTCCAAATTATCTGAGGTGAGGCAATGGACGACTTGGACCTTCAGGATAGCTCACCATTACCCCTCCTCAAGCATGATCCGGAGAGAATAAGTGAAGGATCAAGCTTGGAAGTGAGCACATTGAGTATTGAAACCAGGAGCGCATCACCCCTACAGCTGCGCTTAAGTCAACCGGTTCCTCCCTTAGTCTTTTCTCCACTGCCTCTTGTAAGTCTTTTGAACCAGGAGCTCAACACCCAAACAGGCTGCGCTTCTTCAACCGGTTTCACACACAAAACATCTCTCCATGGTCAGAAATGTACATCATGTGTAGGCTCTGAATGACACAGGAATATACATCATGTGTAGGCTCTGATCAGCATGGACAATGTCCTTATTCTTTGTCTTGGACTGGTGATGAACAGAGACAACACTTGTGTACCTGAAACACCACTCAAACTCCAACAAGAATTAGACCACACACACTAGGATCAGACCTTGATAACTCACCAATTCTGATCCCAATGATTTAAGAAAAGTAACCAGTGAATAAGTAACCAGAGAGTAAGTGAATGAGTAACAAGAGAGTGAGAGAATGAGTAACCAGAGTATTAGTAGAATGATCTATGGCATGGTCCATGATCAAACTGGGAGAAAACCAGTCACATCTGAGCTGATCCATCAACTTCACCCAAAAGGTCTCCATTGGTTCTAACTTCAGTATGCGCTTGCACCTCCAGGCAATAGACTCCTTCTGTCAAGCTGATCCATCGCTTTCCACCAGACTCTTCACACCAGGTTCTTCAAGCTGGGGCAATCGGTTCTAACTTCAGATATGTTCTGTGCCCAACCATTTAACTTCATGTCTCAATGAGACTATGATCGTATCAGTCATTTGAATCTGTGAACTTAGAACATCAAAGACAAAATCAGTGGTGGAACTTCCTAGTGAGGGCACACTCACGCTTGTGGAAGTTCCAAGAGTGCCAAAGGAGAGTGAATGATCATTGTAAAATGAAAGAGATTAATAACTAGAAATTGAGTATTAAGTAACCAAAGTGTATTAGATGTAACCAAGAGTATAGTGGATGATTGTGAGATGGAAAGTATAAGCGGAGGTATCTTCAGTCCATGACCTTCAAGGTTCTATGGCTGAGCAAAACATCAAACCACAGCTCTAAGGTGTTCATGGTTGATCACCAATTCTGGAGAGGCAATGACTTCTCAACCAGTCTTTCATTACATGGATGCAAGGACATGTTCCTTTCAAGGGATTCCTGCAACCTTCACAACAAAAATAACTCATTAAGAGATTAGATCACACAAAGGTGATTTCTGGAGGAAAGAACAAGGGTTGAATGGAACACAATTCTTTGTCCATCAACCAAGTTCAAAGGCCATAAAGGCCAAGAGAAGAAAACCTTTTCACAAATGGTTTGAAAACCTTTTCTTTCAAAGAAATCTTGCAAAGTAATTTAAAGCAATTTCCTAAGGAATTAAATCCTTTGACAATGGTTCTAATAAACCAAGAATTCATCAAGAACTTATCAAAAATAATTTTAAAATACTTTTCCAGAATTTTAAAAAATACTTTCCACAACCTTTTCATAAGAAAAATCAATTTCCAAAATATTTTCAAGAGTATTCAAACTCAAAACAATCTTTTAATCACTCTCCCTCCCTCAAGCATATATTTGTACAGACTTAATAGCCCAAGCTTATTAAGAGAAACAAGAGGAGAGGAATAAAAGAGTTTGAAATCACAATGCAAAACATTTTTCAGAATTCAAAATCCTTTCAAAGAACGCACATATCTTTGAAATCGATTTTTTCAAGTGTTTTTCAAGACACAAGTTTAATCTTTTCTCCCTCCCTCAAGCTGGTATGAACAGACTTTATTCTTTCATCCAAAAGCTTAAACAATGAGGAGATCAAGGGGAGAGTCATTGATTTAAAAAAAAACTTTTAAAGACTTGCATCTTGAGTAAACACTTAGATTTTGAAATTTTGAAATCATAACTCATCTAAACTCTCTACTGTCCAAGTTTTGAATCCTAGCCACATAGCTCCTCAAAACTAATTTGAGTCAGAGAGAGAGAGAGTTCAGATGAAGAAACAGACACAAAAGAAGTGAGTTCATCCCAAGAAGAGCAACCAGGCTCTGATACCATGTTAGAATTCATGAGTGTTTGTCTCATGTCAAGAGAGTATTCAGTCAACTTGTGACTGAATTCCCTTCTACCAACAACAAGAACTCACAACTACAAGGAAGAGACAATCAACTTGTGATTGAATCCTCTCAGCAAAACACTCTACACACCATCTGAATCTAACAAGATAAAGTGGCTGTGAGATTGATACAACAACTAGAATTAAACTATCTCTAGTATGAATCTATCCTTGTGAAGTAACACAACACTTATAGTTTGTGTACTTAAGACTTAAAAAGAGATAGAATCAGTAAGCTAGAGTAACAGAAGCTTAATAAAGAGTTTAGAGGTGATTTTAGAGTAGAATGGGCAAGCAATGATCTGCCATTAGGCAGATCCTAAATCGTGTATCACAACCTCTCTACATTGTGAAGAACTTGAAGAACACTTAGTAAAGAGATGGAGATACAAGAATTTTGTATAAGCTTGTCTCTTATTTCTTTCTTCATTCAGAATCAAGTTACAACATATATATAGAGTTTAAACTTGCATGAAAGGGGACAAGGAGACAAGAAGACAAGGTAAAAATGAAAGGAATAGTAATAACCACTCCCAACAACTCCAATTTGAATTTGAACTTGTAGATCCACATTTGAACTTCAAATCTCCTTCTAGAAGTTCTCTTAGGCGTGCTCAGGTTGAGCTGAGAAAGCCTCTCAGCTTCCTTGCCTTCCAAGCCACTCTAGATCAAATCACTCTTGCTTGAGCGGGCAGCAGAACACCTGCAACTTGTAACTGGTGTAACTTCCAAACCATAACTCTTTTTGGACTGATTCCAATTCGCCGCGAGACCTTGATGAGTGTAGAATGTAGGGAAATTGGTTTCATGGTCAAATTATTCATGGTTAAGAATTTACACCCCTTTTCCTGAGACATGCCAGTGTGAACTCCATCACTAGCATTTTCTTCTTCATTCTAATAGGTTCCCACCCTAAAACCCATAACCTTTATTCCACCTTCATCCACTTTGTTATTCTAATCGTCATATGTGTAGAATTGTGCAAAAAGGTCGGAGAGGATAGGATTAACGCAGCCCTAACTCATTTTTGCTGCGTCAAACCACTGATCAATGGTGAAGAGAACAAGGCAAAAAGATCAAGGGTGAAGAGAACATGCAGTCTATAAGAACAAGCTAATCAGAAAGACCATCCGATTATTCTCTGAAGTAAGGAGCAAAGAGACCTAGAAAATCAAAAGAAGGGCATCAGAACCATCAGAGACACCAAACATGTTTGCAAATACCCTCTCTCATCATCAGTAAAAAAAAACGTTATTTGAATTCCCATTGATGATTGAGAGAGGAAGAAACAGTGTCTCTGATTGGGGGAAAATATTTCGGCGGGGAACAAGTGTGAGAGATCAAGGTGGGGAGAACAAGCAAAACGAGTTAGGCTGCGGAGATCAATGGATCCATCCTCTCTTACAATTTTGTGTGATCCCCTACATTCCTCTACAAAAAATGGTAACCACTGAAAGTTGCAGCCCCACAAACAGAAAAAGCATGTTCATTCCTAGTGTCGTCTACCCTGTCTAGTGCTGTGATAAGATATGTTCATGACACTCTTAATTTGAATATAAGGAGTTTTTTTAGAAAGGTGTAACATTGCAGGTTTGACACACAGAGTATGGAGCCGATTTTGAACAACAGTCATGGGTGTTCTGGTAAGGGTGTGCGGTCCTAGATGCAGCTTGTATGGTTTAGAGATTTGTGGTTAAAGAATGGTTACTGAGAATATGAGAGTTTCCACACCTTGAGTCATGTCTAGCCTGTTCTAACGCTTGAAATTGTTTGAGGACAAACAAAGATCTAAGTCTGGGGGAATTTGATATAGTGTGTTTTTAACATACTTTGATTGTGATTTATTAATCTTTCTCATGCAATTATGGGGTACTTATAGCTCTATTCGAGACATTTCAGGTGTAGAAGAGGCTGTGGAACTTTGGAGAGAAAAATGAAGAAAAGGGAGAAATTTGAATTCTGTCCCGGAGAACAACCCCAGTGATCAAGCAGAGCTTTGATCACCCGCGGAGATATTTTAGGAAACTGCAGATTCTCTTGGGATTTACCCTAATTCTTTCCCCCTTATTTCCAGCCGCCACAAAACCCTATAAAAGAGAATGCATGACCATTAATAGAGACGTACTCTTTCAGCTCAGATTTTCTTTCATTCTTTTCAGCAAAATCACTTGGATTCAATACTTTGTAAGGGAGAAAGAAATCTTCACCTTGTTCTCGCGATAAAGAAGATTTCTTGAACCCTATTTTTAGTTTTGATTTCGATTTAATAAAGTATTATTCAGTAACCTTTGCTGTGTTATTCGCCATGATTGCTGAGTAGTTAATATCGTTAGCTTAGGGTGTTAGGGTGTTAGATTTATTCAAGCTACACATAAATAAGTTATATGTTCATTGATAGCCTTTATTCCAAACTTAACTTAATGCTAGCATGAATCTCATCACTTTATGTTAGATCTAGGGTTTCATATATTCATTAACCATGTTATGGATTGCCTGATCTGTTTAGAATAAGTATTATATCCCTAATCAGCGAAAGTAGATATTAGGTTATAATATGAACTGGATAGGCCTGATCATTACTGTTCATAGACAGAACTCGGAACAAGCGACATCTTAGTCTCCGGGGCTGTTCTCGAAAGGAACAAGCACCACGACAATAGGCTGTTCTAGCAATTGATCTATGTTTTAGGATTGTTTTTAATTTGAACTTGAATAATTGTGTGGCTTGATGATGTCTAACACCCGTTTAATCACCTTAGGCTAGCTTTTTCTCAAATTCAAACAACTCAAACCGTACCTTGATCTCTGTTATTTTACCTTGTTCTCTGTTAAATCTGAAGGTTTTAGATAAGACATTAAAATCTCAAGATATAGTGTAAAATGGTCCTCTGGAATTGAATCTCAAGTATTACAACTACAATTGTTACTTGACAGTAGCAAGATCCGATTTTTAGTCTATCAAAGCAACACCTTGCTCAACATGGGATTTTGCATCAAACGAGCTGTCCCTACACTACTCAACATAATGGTGTGGTCGAAAAGAAGAACAGACACCTTACGGATGGTTGCAAGATCGATGATGTTTCATTCCAATGCTCCAAAACGATTCTAGAGTGATAATGTGGCTTCAGCTTGCTATCTTATTAACTGAATACCAACCAAAGTTCTTCAATATCAGTCTCCATTAAAAGTATTGAACAAGTACAAACCTCCATTGGACTATCTCCGGGTGTTTGGTTGTCTATGCTTTGTGCTGGTTCCTGGGGAGTTGTGCAACAAGCTTGAAGCCAAGAGTATCAAGGACATGTTCATTGAGTATTTAACAACTCAGAAGGGGTATAAGTGCTATGATCCAACAAGTAAAAGCGTGTTAGTATCAAGGGATGTAAAGTTTGTGGGAACAAAAGATTACTATGAAGGGAAGAAGTGGACAGATTTGGAGGAGTTATCTCAAGAATCAGATAGAGCAGCTAATCTACAGATGATACTAGAAGGACTTGGGATTAATTTTACCCAGGATCCAAAGGCTATAAGAGAGTCACCTCCCATACCTCAAGGGAGGACTAATGCACAACAATCACCCCACCTCGACCATGAGAGGGGGAATGATGAACCTGAGGCAGACATTCAAGATCAAGGTGTAATGCAAGTTGAAGAAGAGGTTGGAAAGGATACTGGTGGAAAAAGTCCAAAAATTGATCCGAGTGGACCAACAAAATGGATCTTTCCCATAGGAGGTACCTGATTACGTAAGGATGGCGTTGAACCAATTGATGAACCAACTAATGAAAGAGAGGATCATGTGCAAGATGTAGAGAAGGTTGGTGAGTCAGTTTCGGGAATCGCATTAAGAAGAAGTGCAAGATTGAGGAAGGAACCACCACCGAGCTCAAACTGGGCCAATACAAGAACTTACTACAATGCAAAGCCGTGGAGCATCCTTCTCAAGCTGTGTGTTCCTTTGCTCAGTATCTTGAGGATCATTGTGCATTTATGATCATCCTAAATGAAAGTCTATATCCCTAGATCATATAAAGAATCTATATTAGACAAGGCATGGAGAGAATCAGTAGGGGAGGAGGCCAAGGCTATGATCAATAATGACATTTGGTATGAGAATGAATTACCAAAAGGGACGAAGGTTGTATCTAGTAGATGGATCTTCACTATCAAATATATTGCAAATGGAAAGGTTGACCGGAAGAAAACCAGACTGGCGGCAAGAGGGTTTACTCAAACTTATGGAAAAGGATTACATTGATACCTTTGTATTAGTGGCCAAACTTCCTATAATCAGAATTGTGTTGTCCTTGGTCGTGAACCTCGAGTGGGATCTTTGGCAGGTGGATGTGAAGAATGCATTCTTGCAATGAGAGCTTGAAGATGAAGTCTACATGCATCCTTCACCTGACTTGGAACACTTGATTAAGAAGGCAAATGTGTTGAGTCTAAAGAAGGCTATCTACGGTCTTAAGAAATCGTCAAGCGCTTGGTATAACAAGCTAAGTACAATCTTAAATGGTAGAGGGTTTAGGAAGTATGAACTCGACCACATCCTCTTCACTTTCACAACACCCTCATGTATTATTGTTATCCTTGTGTATGTTGATGATATCATGATCACTTGAAGTGACAGAGCTGTTATCCAATCAACTAAGGAGTTCCTTAAATCAGTATTTGAAATTAAAGACTTGGGAGAGATGAAATACTTCATTGGAATTGAGATTTGTAAATCCAAAGAAGGTTTGCTTATGTCCTCAAGAAAGTATACACTTGATCTTTGAAAGATGCAGGGAAACATGGAAGGAAGACAACCAAGATGCCTCTTGAAGATGAGTACAAGGTTCCACATGATAGGGATACTGAAGATAGCAAGCCATTCCATGATCCTAAGCTTTATAGAAATCTTGTTGGTAAGTTGATATACCTAACCATTACACAGTCTGATATATGTTTTGTTGTGAACCAGGTGAGCCAGTATATTCAAGTTCCAAAGGAGCATCATTGGCACGTGGTGAAAAAGATCTTGATGTACCTGAATGGATCGTCAAATCAAGGAGTCTAGATGGGTTGCAATGAAAGCACTAAAGTGGTTGGGTACTGTGATGCAGATTGGGCTTGTGATAGAGCTGATAGAAGATCTACTACAGGCTATTGCACCTTCATTGGTGGAAATTTAGTTACTTGGAAGAGCCAGAAGCAGAAGGTGGTCTCATGTTCTAGTGCATAGGCCGAGTATAGAGCAATGTTGAAGCTGACAAATGAGTTGGTCTGGATCAAGATGAATACTAAAGCATTTGGAGATTGATTAAGCTACACATATGACCACGCATGGTGATAACCAAGTTGTCATCCACATTGCCTCTAACTCGGTGTTCCATGAGAGGACCAAACATATTGAGGTAGATTGCCACAAAGTGAGGCAAATGATTCTTCAAAGAGTCATATTGATATGCTATACTATAAGTAAAAAATCAATTGGTTGATGTGTTTACCAAGGCTGCAATACAAAAGACAATGGAGTCCATCCATACTCGGTTAGGACTCATTGGTCTCACCAAACGCAACTAGTTCCCTTAGTCATGAGGTATTTACTCTTTTTCCTTATCAAGGTTTTTATCTTAATGAGTTTTCTTTGATGAAGTTTTTTTGAGGGAGATATCATGGCTTTCAATCTTGACCAACTGATCCGACTTCCTTGGTCAAGCTTGATGGGGAGTGTTAAGATGTAATGAGGTAAATATAATTAGAGATAAAGATATGAGACTTGAGGATATTTGGAGAAGGTTGCGTTTTGGGTCGACCAGGCCGTACTGGTCGATCGTACATTGACCACAAGCAAAGTTCACGAGGTTCAAGTAAAATGGTAACTCAACTAAATTTACCTTTGATACTTTACTGATCTGAATGTTATGGAGGGAAGGAGAAGAAGTTTTGATAAGTTGTTAGACGCTGGAAATGTGAAGGTATCTTGGTCCAAGATTCTAAGATACCAAAGCATGTGGAGATCCTCATGGGGCAATTTCAAATGGACCTCCTCTCCCTTTGATTACACACACTTAGCCTGATCATTTGTTCATCAAGTTCTTATATCTACTCTATATATATTGTAACCTCAATCTCAATAAAAGATATACATTTTTTAAGCATACTTATAGTCTCTTAATTATGGTTCCATATTAATTTCAGATTTACTTAAGTCTTTCATTTAATATCTTTTAAAGTCTCAAAACTAAGATTCTCTAAATATTTTAATTAGGTTTCATTAAAAATAAAAAATATATATATTTATGCCCTTAATTTTAACTAATACAGAGCATTTAGAGTTAAAATGTGAAAATTTTGAATCGAATTTAATTTTTTTAAAAATAGATAAATAGTAGAAGTTTTAAAAGAATTTTTTTTAAATAGTTTCAAATAAAATAAAAAAATTCTGATAAAATAATTTTGTTAAAAAAATTATAAAAAATTTGAATTTAAAAATATATAATTCAAAACTGTGAAAACATATATATATATATATATATATTATTTTTTGTTATTTATTAATATCTATAATGTAAGAAGTAGAAATTTTTTTTTAAAAGAAATAATTAATTTTCTGCTGACAAAACTAAAATAGTTACTCGAGATAATTACTTTTAAATTAATATAATTAATGAAAATATAATTGATTTTCAATTAAAAAATAGATTTAATTATTTTTTTTAATATATGTGGAAAGTGTGTAAGCAACTCAGTAACATAAATCTCTTCCATCGGAGATCTTGACCATTTTGCACAAAACCCTAGATCCCAACTATGGCGGAAGAGAAGACATCGAAGCAGAGACATCGGTCCATGGTCTTGGAGTCCATGTACCCAGTCGTAGCACTAATGCTCATACTCGTCGCTTGCGTCGATCTTTGCGACGCCGCCACTGTCGTAGATGTCTACCGTCTCATCCAATACGACATCTCCGGCGTTCCTTTCGGCTCTCGTTTCTCCTCTCTCAACCACCACGCCGCTTCCCTCAGCTTCCAGCGTGGCGCCGATCTATCTCGCTCTGTACTCATCCTCCCACTCCGGGACCTCGATATCGCATTCGTTCAAGGTATTGATTCTATTGTGTTCTTCTCTTCAGTTACTTTACTTACACTGTGAAGATGATGGCAGATTACATCTCACAGAAGCAGTCTCTTGGAGGATTGTTGATTTTGCTTCCCCAGACGTTTAGACCTGGTGGAAATGTGATCTCTGAAACCCAAGGCTTCAGAAAATTATTAGCACAACTTGAGAAGTTGCTTATCCACAGCAGCATCCCTGTCAGTGTTTTGTTTCATATGGATTACTAGTTTTTAACTTTGGAAATCTCTCTTCTTTCTAATGTTAATCATGGTTTATTCTTACAGTTCCCTGTCTACTTCGCCTTTGAGAATGAAGAGACTGATGCTATGCTGGCTGATGTCAAGAAAAATGATGCTATTGGTCAGCAAGCTACTGCAACCACAGGCGGGTTAGTCAAATATTTTTTTGAAATCACTCTCTTTGAAATATCTTAAGATCTTGTGGCGTTGTGTCTTCTGGCAAACAATTTTTTAATAAGCTAAGTAGAATAATAGTGATGGTATATGACTCAAGATTGAGGAAGCTACGTATTAAACTCTTAGTCTTGTCTATATATGGTAGCTGCTGGAAGTTACATTGAAATTGTTTATTTATGTACGAATATGCTCATTCCCTCTATGATACAGTTCATTTCCAAGGAATACTTTATTGATGAACTTTCACTTTAGTATGTGCATAAACCATTTCTTTCTGTAACTATTTCAGATATAAACTAGTTATCTCCGTATCAGAACCTAGGAAAATTGCATCTCCCACCATCACAAACATTCAGGTAACTCATGGAATTTTATTTCATTCTGGTAAAGTCGTGACTACCTTTGAATATCTATGATAAGTAGCATAACCTTATCTGTCGAGTCTTAATTTATTACCTAAATTCAATGTTGGGAACCTTGGCTGACCGTATTTTAGGATGCGTATGGTTTCTTAGCATTACAGTCTTGTAGACACCACAATTGCTGAAGTCTGATGGTCTGGTTTGTGGTAGCTTGCATTTGTGCATCCTACAGTCCAATCTCCCTGCAAGGAAGCAATTTCCTCAGTATACTCTTCCAGTTTTCAGCAATTAGGGATTTGGTGTACACTTTCCTAATGTTTGGCATTATTGAATCTAGGTTGAATATTATTACTTAATCCTATATTTTTATTTTCCTGCCCCTTGCTAGTTACTGATGTTTGTATGTGGTCTCGCTTACTCTCTCTCTCTTGTACTGGTTAATTTTCGATGGTTGACATACAGAAGGCCTGAGAGGATTTGGTATGTGTGTAGGGATGGCTTCCAGGATCTAGAGCAGATGGAGATTCCAACCAGCTTCCAACAATTGCTGTTGTAGCATCCTATGATACCTTTGGAGCAGCTCCTGTATGTAATATGAGCAGTAGATATCCTTACTATTGTGGTGGTATGTGTCTAACTAACTTGTATTTGTAGGCACTATCAGTTGGAAGTGATAGCAATGGGAGTGGGGTAGTGGCGCTTCTTGAAGTAGCTAGACTGTTTTCCACTCTTTACTCAAATCCCAAGACAAGAGGAAGATACAATTTACTCTTTGCACTGACATCTGGTGGACCGTACAATTACGAAGGAACTCAGAAGGTACGAGACCTTACTTCGTGATTCTACTAAACCCATATCCTTTGTGCTTTTTTTTGTTTGTTTGTTGCGTTAACTTTTTTTGTTTGTTTGTTGCGTTAACTTTTTTTCTGTTTGTTTGTTGCGTTAACTTTTTGGAATATTTCATAAGTATCATATCTTTTGCAGTGGCTGAAGAGCCTTGATCAGAGGATGCGTGAGAGCATTGATTATGCCATTTGCTTAAATAGTGTTGGCTCTTGGGATAATGAATTACTGGTTCACGTGTCAAAGCCTCCGGATAACGCCTATATAAAACAAATTTTTGAGGTACAAACGATAGTGTATGCATCATTTGCAGCGACTAGTTATTATAGTTCATTGATTAATGCATGCATCTCTGCAGGGCTTCTCCAATGTGGCAGAAGACTTGGGTTTTCAAGTTGCCCTGAAGCACAAGAAGATTAATATCTCTAATTCAAGAGTGAATAGATTCTTAACTTTTTGAATGATGATAACTAGACTTGATTTTGCAACAGAGCTGTAGGTTAACAATATTTCGTAGTTTCGCAGGCTCTTATATATCTTGATTGCGACAATAATAGGTGTCCAATACTATTAGAACTGTGCAAATTTGGATAATCGGAATCGTAGGTGTTTTGCAGCATTAAACTTTTCTTATGCAAAATTTTCAAGTGCTAAATCTTATTTTCTCTCCACTTGTTTTGCTTAGTTAATTGATATTATTCACCACTTCTTCATGATCTTCTCCTGTAGGGGTTACTTGATATATTCAGATTTCAGACTATATTCTCTCTCCGAGAATTGTGTTTTTGCTGATAAATACAAGAGAGTTTCTGACTGATTATGTGCTGTTGATTGTTTAGGTTGCTTGGGAGCATGAACAATTTTCAAGACTCAGAGTAACTGCAGCCACTCTATCCGAACTTCCGACTCCACCCGAGTTACTGGAGAGTGCTGGAAGTCTGTCTGATACGAGGTAGCCTTTACAAAACTAATCATCTGTTTTGTGCAGTTCGACAAACTAACGTGGATGCTCTTTCTGCAGGCAACAGGTGAATGAGGATGCTATCATTAAGGGTGTCAAGTTGGTGGCTGAAAGCCTTGCGGTAAGACAAGCACTCAACTCAAGTACTTACTTTGTATACTATCGCTGATTTCATTTCATTAGAGAGAAACCGTTGTTCGAAGGTCTTAAAACTTGTATACTTTTTTTGTTACATTTCCTGATTACTGGCTTAAATGTTTTCTTGAATTCCACAGAGGCATATCTATAGTCAGCAAGGAAAAGACATCAAGATATTTGCGGATGATAGTAGTTTGGCTGTAAATCCCTTTTATGTGAAATCGTGGTTGGACATTTTGTCACAAACTCCTCGGGTTGCACCGTTTCTCTCAAAGAACGAACCACTAATCATGGCTCTGAAGAAGGTATACATTATTTATTTTGTGGCCACTTGCGGTCCGGCAATTGTTTATGATTTGTGGTGTTAATAAGTAGGTGAGATCCCTCTTGACAGGAACTAGATGATTATACCGCTGAAGTGAGTGTTCAGCATGAATCATTAGATGGAATCTTCACCTTTTACGACTCAACAAAGGCTAGCCTTAACATATACCAGGTAGGACTCATACATATATTTTCTTCCAAGGCTTGCTCTGTTCTTCTTAACTCATTTTCTCAAGCTAATATTTGTTCGGTTGTGTGCATTTTGTAGGTGGCGAGTGTAACATTCGACTTACTCTTGCTTCTGGTGTTAGGATCATACTTGATAGTGCTTTTCAGTTTCCTCGTCATCACAACTCGGGTAATTATAGAAACCGATTTATCTATATATATGTACACATTATACATATGTTTTATATAACGGGGTGACGTTTGAAAACGATGACAGGGACTGGATGACTTGATAAGTATATTCCGCCGGCCTCCTTCCCGGAAAATGAAAATGGTCTGATCGTTCCTTCCTTTTTTGGCCATTCACTCTCGGATTTGCTTAGTGAGTCTTTACAACTTGAATCTTGGAGAATTCACAGCGAGAAAATCCAAAGAAAATGAGTCTTGGCCCCTCTTCGACCTTTTATTTTGCTGTATTCCCTTTCTTGATCGAGCGTTATCGTTTCTTACTATTTTGCGTGAGCTGAAAAGAAAATAAGATGTAACGCTGTAGTTTTCGTTTAATTTCATTGGTTAAGATTAGTTTTTTTCCCTGCCACCAGGTTTGCACGGCGAAAAAGATTAATAATGCAAGACGTCTCAACAATTTTAAAAAGGGTATCTTTAGTTGATCGCTTACAAAAAAGACTAACGAATTTATACTAATAACATTCTTACTGAGAGTTTCCCACAAAAGTTCTTAAATATTATTATTACTAAAAAATAAAACAATATATACTGTGGGCATTCTAATTATTGATTTAGTATGATTCTGAGATTTTTAAGAATTTTTTTAAATAATTCAGGAATTTATTTAGGGAACTTTGTTTTTTCCTTTGGAAAAACTACAGGTTCCGAATATATCATCTTTTATTTTATTTTATTTTATTTTCAGAACACATTTTTTGTACAAGGATATTTAGAGAAATTAGGGATTTGTGAGATTGAAGGGAGAAAGATCTTTATACACTTGAGAAGAATCTTCAACCTTCTTGTAATTATTTTCAATCAATCAATATTTTGTCATCATTATCTTTGTGTTTTCTCTATTCACGACCGAGTAGTCGATGTGTTAGGTATAGAGCGTTAGGATGTCTCCATTATAAATAAAGATTATTGTTTTGATTGTCTCCATTAATTGTTACACATGAAGCCTCCATTAAACGGATCACTTAGTGCACAATTCTAAGTTTAATATATTAACCAAAAGTGCATGTTGCTAGAAACAACATTATGTGCAACTCGTCCCTAACCAGTAAAAATGGATGTTAGAATTTATCAAAAAGAAAGTAGATGTTAGAGCGTGTTGTGAACATATCAAATATGAACTTTAATGTTTATCATTATTCTTTAATTCAAACAATAGTGTAGATATTAGAATTGCTTGATAAAAAGGAAGATGTCACGAAACTAGAGCGATCTTGTTGTATATTTCAGGTTCTAGACTTGTTGTAAATTGTTTCTTGATGAAAACCTTCTGGTTTTGATTCCCTTGACTGATCTTGAGGGTGATTTGAATGGTCACTTCTGGTGGTTACTAACATACGCAGGTTGCTTTTGATGGATTAGACTCGAACTGATGGTGGATGGAATGAATGAATGGTTCTTCAGAACTGATCTATGGACTGACCAGAACTTGTGTAGAAATGTCAGTAGATCGTGCAGTTTACCCACACAAACAATGATCTAAAGACAAGTAAGCCTTGCAGAGAATCAACTCCTAGGCATACAATGTTCAGAAGCTGAACAAGGGATTCACAGTTTGTAAGAAAGTTTTTAACAAAAAGGTGAATGATCTTATTGAGGTCGTGCACCATCCTTATATAGTCTTACAAGAATGTAGAAAGCTAGAAATGATGTAGAAAACTAGGAACTTAGGAAACAGAAATGAAGACTAAGACTTTTTGACCACTTTTAAGTGTTTTGTTGAATGGCTCTTGGATGATCACGACCAAGACTTTCTTGCTGACTCTTTTCTGATATTTCTGGATGAGAATGGGTCTGAAAACATCTGAATAAAGGCCTGGTCGAATTTGGTAAGAAACAAACCCATAATGAACTTGTTATGATAATTCTCCTTGGGCTGCAACACTTCTTCTTGGGCCCCTTGATCCAAAATAGCTTCATAAGGTTTCTTGGACTTGAATTTCGTGGCTGATCCATCAGAAAGAGATAATGGACCCTTAACTTTGGTTTTGAACTCCTTTTGGGCTGAGAGAAACAAATCTGATCCATCTTCTTATTTGGGCCAAAAATCACTTGTCCAGCTAGGTCCATGGCAGCTTCAGTGTCACTCCCATTCAGCTCAGCTTGTCCTAGTGTAGTGTCACTCACATTCAGCTCAGGTCGACCTAGTGTAGTGTCACTCAGCTGGTTCAGCTCGTCCTGCTCCAAGTTCAGCTCACTCAGCTCAATCATCTCCTGGTTAGTGTCACTTAGCTCATCCAGCTCCAAGTGAGTGTCATTTAGCTCATCCAGCTCCAAGTGAGTGTCACTTAGCTGGTTCAGCTCATCTTCAGTCTCCTTAGATGGTTTCAGCTCAACCACTCTCACTTCAGCTGGTTTCAGCTCAGCCACACTCTGTATCAGCTCTTCCTCAGTCTCTCCAGCTGGTTTTAGCTCAGTATGCTCGCGTTCCATCCATCCTGGCTTGTCCTTTGTTGGATGATCAGCTGGCTCGGCCATGGTTACATCATCCCCTCCTCCTTTGAAAAGATTTGTCCTCAAATCTGTATCTCCTACATCAAAAGGAAACAAATTAGACTTAAGACAAAGGTTTAGGCAAAGAAACATGTAAGTAACAACAAAGGAAAGTTTTAGAATGAAACTTCCTTGGAGTGTTGAAGCTGTTTTTCTCAAGTACTTCCATCTCCAAATCTCTGGCTGATAAGCAAGGTATCTTCCCTTGTTCCTTGCACTCATTTGAGACTTATCCTGATGATCCTGGACACTCAAAACACAACCTAGATATCCAGAATTATATGTGCAAAACATGTTCTTGTGTAGATCAAAAATCAAACATTTCTTCTTTATAACATGTAGCACATACCTCAAACATTCAATATGCTTATCAAAGAAGGTATTATAAACCAGAATATCATCAGAACTTGGAACAACACCATTCTCAAAGTGTGATCTCAAAACATGCCAATATTTTGCAGTTCCAGAACATAAACCAGCAAGTTTCAAAACAAAAACATACTCAGTTTCAGCTCTAAGTGATTTTGGTTCATGCAAATTCCTAACCATGAATTCTTCCAAGGCACATGTGGATGCAAGAAAATCACCATTGTCTAGTTTATGCTTAGAACAACTCAGAACAAAGCTATTTTCCTTGAAGACAAATGAATCAAACGACTTCCTAGAACAGAAAACAGGCTGTTGCATAATAATTTCTAATGCCTTTCCAGGATGATCAAAGCTTTTTTTATGTTCCATAAACTTCTCAAAATTCAAAACGAGACCAGGATTGAAGTTATGATCATAGTGAAAACGTTTTTGATCAAAGAATCTATCTGGTTCAAGTTCCTTAAAAGAATAAATCATGTTATCAAAAACAGAGTTTGAAACACAAAATTCTTTCACTTTATCAAGACCATAACGTTTCTCATCATCAGAACTATCTATAACAAACAGGTCAGGCACAGAATTAACCATAACAAGTTCCTTACACTGCTCTTGAGACTCCACAGAGAATGACTTATCTTCAGCTTCTACTTCAGTGTTGTTTGGCTGCTCCAACACTTCTTCTGGTGGTGAACTCTTTTGTGCTTCTCCTACTGAGTTTTCTTCTAAGACCTGAGACACTGAATCAAGGCTACTCGGTTGTACCGGCTCAAAACAGGTTAGTCCATCACAAGTATTACTGATAACAATTTCAGATTGAGGAGAGAAAAGAAAACAACCAAGTTCTGTCTCAGATTCTTTCCTTACCTTAGTTGTTTCTGTTCCCATCTCTTGAATGATCTGCTCCTGCTTGCTGCAACTCATTGGGTCAGGAACCTTTGAGGAAGGTCTTGTACTCTTTCTTTCGTCCTTCTCTAGTTCCTTGAATATCTGGTTACACATATCAGTGATGTTTTGGGGAGTACTCATCTGCTTAAGAACTCTAAGCCGCAACTCCTGATCATCACGAGTATGGACAAGTTTTTCTTCCTCTTTGGACAGTATATATTGTCCCCTGCTCGTCCTAATAGGTGTGTCCAGCAGCCTCCCCGGTTGTGACTTTTCCTGCAACAAATCAGTTTTGTAAAAACCAGATTTTTCTTTACTTGACAAGTGCTGTCTTTTTCCCAGCAAACTCTTTGTGGAGGAACTGAATTGGTTGGGCTGTGGGTTTCTCTCAGGACGTCTGGTAACACTGGATACATCCTGTCTCCTCCTTTTCATCATAGCATCTTTCTGAACCTGAAAATCAGTACCCAAAACATTATCAGTAGCAAAGGAAGCTCTTTTAAATTCAAATTTCTTATCCATTTCTTTCATCATTGTAGCCATCATGGCCATCTGGATCTTATCAAACTTATAGGTTTGTGTCTCCTTTCTTTTGCTGACATCTCCAGCCATGGTTTCCTGTTACAACTCAACAAGAAAAGTTAGTACAAATAGATAGCCGAAGCCTCTCTTCTCTCAAGTGTTTCTCTCTGATTTTTCTGTGAGTTTTTTTTTCTCTGTGAATCCAGTAGCTCAACAACAAACAAAGACAAGCCTGTATAGAATCAATTCCCCACACCAAAGAGAAGAAAAAGATAGACAGATTGCAACATTTTTGGTTGCAAGGAGCTTTACCACCAGAGACTGGATTTCTCTTCAGTCTGGCTGGATTTCTCTTCAGCCTCTTGTTTTTTTTATAAACTGGTTGGCCTCCTTGCAGAACAACAGATAGATAGAGAAGAAATTCGACAGAGAAGATGAATAGATCAAATAGAAGATGAACAGACACAAAATTAAGTTCCCAAAGAGAGAAAGAGATTTTAAATTCAAACCACAAATCAGTAGCCCTCAATCTGCTCTGATACCAAATGATGAAAACCTTCTGGTTTTGATTCCCTTGACAGATCTTGAGGGTGATTTGAATGGTCACTTCTGGTGGTTACTAACACACGCAGGTTGCTTTTGATGGATTAGACTCGAACTGATGGTGGATGGAATGAATGAATGGTTCTTCAGAACTGATCTATGGACTGACCAGAACTTGTGTAGAAATGTCAGTAGATCGTGCAGTTTACCCACACAAACAATGATCTAAAGACAAGTAAGCCTTGCAGAGAATCAACTCCTAGGCATACAATGTTCAGAAGCTGAACAAGGGATTCACAGTTTGTAAGAAAGTTTTTAACAAAAAGGTGAATGATCTTATTGAGGTCGTGCACCATCCTTATATAGTCTTACAAGAATGTAGAAAGCTAGAAATGATGTAGAAAACTAGGAACTTAGGAAACAGAAATGAAGACTAAGACTTTTTGACCACTTTTAAGTGTTTTGTTGAATGGCTCTTGGATGATCACGACCAAGACTTTCTTGCTGACTCTTTTCTGATATTTCTGGATGAGAATGGGTCTGAAAACATCTGAATAAAGGCCTGGTCGAATTTGGTAAGAAACAAACCCATAATGAACTTGTTATGATAATTCTCCTTGGGCTGCAACACTTCTTCTTGGGCCCCTTGATCCAAAATAGCTTCATAAGGTTTCTTGGACTTGAATTTCGTGGCTGATCCATCAGAAAGAGATAATGGACCCTTAACTTTGGTTTTGAACTCCTTTTGGGCTGAGAGAAACAAATCTGATCCATCTTCTTATTTGGGCCAAAAATCACTTGTCCAGCTAGGTCCATGGCAGCTTCAGTGTCACTCCCATTCAGCTCAGCTTGTCCTAGTGTAGTGTCACTCACATTCAGCTCAGGTCGACCTAGTGTAGTGTCACTCAGCTGGTTCAGCTCGTCCTGCTCCAAGTTCAGCTCACTCAGCTCAATCATCTCCTGGTTAGTGTCAATTAGCTCATCCAGCTCCAAGTGAGTGTCATTTAGCTCATCCAGCTCCAAGTGAGTGTCACTTAGCTGGTTCAGCTCATCTTCAGTCTCCTTAGATGGTTTCAGCTCAACCACTCTCACTTCAGCTGGTTTCAGCTCAGCCACACTCTGTATCAGCTCTTCCTCAGTCTCTCCAGCTGGTTTTAGCTCAGTATGCTCGCGTTCCATCCATCCTGGCTTGTCCTTTGTTGGATGATCAGCTGGCTCGGCCATGGTTACATCATTTCTGAATAGTTATTCGGCTCTTTATCGTTGGATACTTGACCAATCGATCTAGGCCTAGCTCTTTTATAATCTGAAACCAAACCACCTCTATTTACTTACTATTTGATTTTCAAATTTTTGAAACCAACCGATTTGTCTTAGTTTATATTGAACTCGTAGAAACAAAGTGTAGAAACATTACTCTGGAATTGAATTTAAATTACTATAACAAACACTATAACTTGCAGTAGAAAAAAATCTAATTTTAGTGTATCAAGTTCTGGCATCGTTTATGAGACCATCTTTTTACCTTTGTTTCTCGGTAAAATATTTAGTTTAAGGTCTCTGACTTGTTTTTTCTTCCTTTTTGTTTCAGCGAATGCTTCAGGTGTATGACCAGAAAAAATACTCAAAGTAATAGCTTGCTACTGAGATGCTTCAAATGTAACAACAAATGCTTCATATGTGGCAGACAATCCAGCAACAACAAGCTGCACAACAAGCGCAATAGGAGCAGTTGAACATGCCTCTTCGATTGTGCATAGAAACCTTCTCCATAACTTCCCCAGACACGCTATGTCGTTGCTCCAACAACCTGCTATGATCGCATTGGTGCAGAAGAACATGTTTCATGGACTGTATGCAGAATTTCAATGGATCACATTGAGAGTTTTGTGGAGATATGTAGCATAACTCGAGCGAATGGAGTGAAAACTGATTTCATCAAGTATGATATTCCCATTCTCTCTCGCTCATGATGGTTGACGTCATTACCGAATGTATCTGTGACATCACGGGAACATGTTCTATCAGCCTTCTTAGGACACTTTTACACCAAGGCAAAAATATCTGCTTTAAGAAACAAAATTTCATAGTTTTAGCAGCATGTCAATGAACCATTTTGTGAAGTTTGGGAGAGGTTCAAGGAGTATCGCATAGAGTGTCCTCACCGTGAATTTGATGATGATAAAATTTCAGGTATTTATTTTATGATGGAGTTGATTGGGATCAAAAGAATGCACTAAACTCAACTAATAATGGCGATTTCATGACTCAAACCACAAAGGGTGCTTTCGAGCTGATTAAAAACATGGCTGCGAGTTCAACCAATAAATATCATGAACATGATCGATCAGAAAGGTCAACAATGTTGAGGCTAAGTAAAGAGATGATTTGAATGCAAAATTTAATTTACTGCTGAAGAGTAATTAAGGAGCTATCTATTTTGCAGACGAACTAGAGATAGAGCAGCCTTCTCATGAAGTTGTAGAAGATACATGTTATTATAAGCAGGAAGTTAACTATATCAATGGTCAAGGGTATGTGCCAAACTGTGGATTCATTCAGAACATCAACAACAATCAACATTGTTCTCTTATTAAAGAAATAATGTCGATAACCAAGCGACCATAACTACCCACCACAGAGAAATCAAGTGCAAGGTTTTGGATTTCAGAGAAGCTTCTCACATGGATTTTAAGGGAAGGCATTTGCGTTTAACAAGAGACAGAATCAGTTCCAAACCTCAACCCAAAGAAGCCGCATAGCAGAAATGTCAAGCTGCTCCAAGTCAATCAACCCTCATGATGAGATGAAAAACCTTGGTAATCTTATGCATCAACTAATTCAGAACCAGCAAGGTCAGGTGAAAACAATGAATCAGGCTACCACAAAGATCAATGCCAAAATGGACAACATGTTCATTGAACTCAACACTAAGTATGATGTGGTTAGTAGCCATATGAAGAGGATTTATATTCAGCTTACTCAAACTGCTGAAACTTTTAAGAGGCAACAAGGAACTCTTCCTGGGAAGACTGTTATTACTCTTCGTACCTGTACACGAAAGATTCAGTTTGGGTGAGAAAGTTAAGGGAAAAGGAACAATGCAGCTGCTTTCTGAGACTGCTCCATGCGCATAACAGATAACATAACACATTGCCTTCTCTAGAGCAACTGCTCCAAAAAAACTACTGAGACTCAACCATTTCGAGTCTATATTCCTAAGATTCCTTACCCACTTCAACCTAGACATATGATGAAATTCCATTAGCGCATAACAACTGACATGAGATGGTGAGAAAGCTTCCTACAAAGATCTCATTTGAACATATTTGGAAGATTTGTCCATTGCATATTTTCTTAAAAAACAATAGAGAAACTCAAGAGGAAATCAAAGCACTCTTTACTAAAGAATTAGCACAAGCACTAAAGGTATTGCTTAAGCTTAATGATCTTGGAAAGTTTGTTTTCCATGTTCCATCATAAGAGTTGAATTCAAAGCAGCTCTTTCTGACTTTGGTCTCGTGTGAGTCTCATTTCAAAGGAATTGTTGATGAGATTGGAATTTTTGATATTGATCCTTTTGAGATGACTCTTGCTTGAAAACTCTTCTACAATAATACCATATGGTACCGTCCGTGATCTGCTGTCCAAGTAGGGAATTGTTTTTATACAAAATTTCAGGTTTTTGAGATGAGCGAGGCTTATGAAATGTCTTTGATTCTTGGAAAACCATCACCGTGGGGGGGGGGGAAATCATCGATATGCCTAAAAAGAGCGTCTTTTCTCTAACATCAACAAAAAAATTTCTACAAAGCTGCGCCAACATAATTTTCCACATTGCATGCTTCTTGCATCTCAGTTATTGGTGGAGAAAGACTGAATGTTGAGCCTAATAAGGTGCTTCATGATAAGATTGAGATTAATGAAGTCATAGATGGAGATCCTAATATTTTCATCGAGAAACTCAATGGGAGTGAAAAGGTGAAAGAAAAAGTTCATAGCAAAAGGATCAATGACTTTGATACCTCGATTATATGATGAGAAATCCATTGAGTATGAGGTAAAGTGCAAAGGTACGTCTAAACATTTCTATAAAGTTAGAGCCATTCTCACACATGAGTTGAAGGAGAAAGGGGAAGCTGCTGTAAAAGAGTTGTTAAGAAGAGTTTTGAAGCTGAATAGTCTAATTGTGGAGTTTGTTTTGAAAGAAGCCCTTTTGCTCAACCCAACTAAACCATGTCACAAAATCAAGCTAATGACTTAAACTAAGCGCTTGGTGGGAGGCAACCCACCAGTGAGCGTAAATATCATTAGAATTTGCTTTTGCTTATTTTTTGTTTTCGTTTGTTGAGTCTTAGGTCAAAATCAGAAAATTCGAGATACTTAAAAAATTTTAGGCTGGTAATACGGAGCACCCTGACCTCTGAAAAAAGCTGCCGCTGCAGACAAAGATCTGATGATGGAGCTCCCATAAAATTTTACGGCATCTGCTCCGCTCAAAAAGTATCTCGACCAAAAAAATTATTTTCTTTTCTTATTTTAACATTTTCCTTGATTTATTTTTACACCGAGGTTTTGTGAAGTAAGCCTAGGAGAAGCTCTTTGTCGTTTACTAACTCGTTTGTTTCTTCTGTTTTACATTTGAACCAATTTGAGTCAGTTTTATTGAGTCAATTTTTTTGGGAATGAAGATTTTATTTGTGATGATCTTTAACCACCCTTTTGATTTTAGCTATCTTACTTAGTGACCATCATTAGTGGACGAGGAACCACACACAATATGGAACACCTTGGTTTTGGATCTCATTTTCTCAAGAAAATTTCAGCTTGTCGAGGTTACACTGGAAAAACTTAACTTCATTTAAATCTTAACTGCAATTGTTCTTGTTATGGGCATTAGATTAGGGAAACGAGATTACACTTAGGACTTCTTATTCTTGTTACTGATCTTATGATCCTGATTGGTTGGCTCATATTTAGCTAGTTCCTACCTTGAACCATTCTTCCACCTTCATTCATTATGTTTTAAGTGTCATATGTGAATATACGTGCAAAAGGTTGGAGAGGAAAGGATTGTGGGAACCAAAATCCGCACTGTCGATTTTAGTGAACGAAGGAAAGTCAAGAAACTCTAACTTTCCTTGAGGTCTCAGATTCCCCGCATAAACACACGAATATGAAAAAGAAACAATAAAAAGATATTGAAAGATATTGCACAAAGGCTTTTATTAATTAAGACGAGGTAAAGTTACCGAGATTCACTGAACATACGGAAATTGGTAAACAGTGGAGAACATAAGAAACAAAACAGTAAAACGTTCTAAGTATAAAACTCGCTAGTCTAGCCGCCTAGATCCTAAGTTCGCCTAAAGCAAATAATTATTTCTACCAAAACCTAGTTTTCTGATCCCTTTTCTATTTGTCTTGGCTCCTCTTAGATAAGTCTCCAAGGTCGGCCGTCTTTCTTTTTTGCCCCCGATTCGAGTTTATTTTCCGCAAAAATATTCCTTACATTCTCGATTTTCCATAATTATCTTGAAACGTGACAATTCTTCTTTTCCAATTATCCTCTGCGGAAATCCGGTACACCGTCATTGCAATCGGTTTCATTCTCATCTAAAATCGTAAGTGGGACTTTATCGCGTTTTCGATCCTTCTGGGCCGTTTTGCGATATTAACGATTTTTACGATTTCTTTCGGAGAAATCACCCTTCATACGTTTACACGATGTTGGTTTCGAAAATAATAAACCAATAATGTAATGGAGATAATGTTGGTGTTTAAGTTAACCGTTGTCGTTTTACATGATTGACATGAAGTTTTGACGAGAAAACAAATTTTACGGTTTTTATCGTAAAACTTCAACGGAACTCCAATCGAGATGAAACAAGAGATGTCTTAGAAAAGATAGGACAGAGAGGAATGATCAGATGGTGTGGTGTATTCGCCGATGGGCGATTATACATTGTTTGCGTGTCTAGTTGCCCATGGGTGACTAAACATTGTTGAGTGTCTAGTCGCCCATGGGCGACTAGACAATGTTCCGTGTCTAGTCGCCCATGGCTGACTATAAATTGAGCATCTAGTCGCCCATGGGCGAATGGACATTATTGCTTGTCTAGTGATGTGGGGTTTTATATCACTCTCAAATTAACCCTATTCTCACTTGTACTCTCTCAAATAAGATGTTCAGTGTAGTACTTAGGGATCGAATCCACATAGACTCTAGAATTGCACAATAGACTTATTGCTGTCGATTAAAGCTAGATAAATAATAATACTAATAATAAAAGTGATTTCAAGATTGATTTGGTTTGTGAAGGTTAAATTAAGGGATTAGATTTAGGGGAAATTCTCAGGTAGGATTAGGCATTGCAGACTAATAGATTGCTAGGGTTTTAATTAAGTACCGTTCTTGAACTCAAACCTCAGGGTTTAGGAGATCGCTCTCGCGCATCTCCACTGAGTCTCGATCGATGTCCATAAGGTGGTATCGATCGATGCTTTTTATAAACAGTACTACCTTCGCAGTTTGATGGGTTCTCTAAACTTCTAATTCAACTCTCGTTTGTTACAAGTTATTTAGATTGTTTAAGTTAGGTTCAGGGTCACAACCAGGCTCTCGCTTGCGCTATGGAACCCTAACTTCTGAGATTGAGGTGATCAAATTCAACTCATTAAGAGCAACTTAAACAAAGAACCAAGAAGATCACCCTAAAAATTCTATAAAATTAACAAGACATTACTACCGTTGAAGAACCCTAAAACTGACATGAATTACTCAGACATAGCAATAAAGAACATGATTAAAGTCTGAATAAATTGCATTAAATAAATTGAGTAAGAAAATAAGGAGTTCAAGATCTTCTCTGTAATGATGGTCAGATCTCTCTCTCCAATAGGTGTAGCAAGGTTTTCCAACTTTTAGCTCTTAAAACTTTTTTTGTAAGTTAGAAGACAACTCTTTTTCTTTTTCTCTAGCTGGCCTCCTAAAACTAAGATAGGATAGAAAACTCTAATAAATAGTCTAAATTTCGGCAAGAGGCTTGTCTTGCAAATGATGACAGTTCTGGGTAAAACTTGTAATTTCTCAGGTCTTTATTAATCTCGCAGCCGACTTGGCCGTCGATCGACACAAAATGTGTGACGTCGATCGATGCTTCATAAATAAACTGAATTCGACTCTGAGTTACTGGCTGAGCATCCTAAATGCTCCAAAATAGCCCAAAGCTCCAATTGCTTCCAATGAGTACTTAGACCTGTAAATATTCCAAAACATAGTCTAGACACACATAATAAATCTTAAATAGAGCTTATAACATGACCTAAAAATGGTAAATAATAGGGTATATCAACTCCCATAGACTTAACCTTTTGCTTGTCCTCAAGTAAACAAGGCAGCCTGTGAAAGAGGTTTGAAAAGCGAGCACTCACATAATGTCTAAATATAACTGTCAACTTACTTTGTTGCAACCACATCTAATCAAGTCAATCACAAAGAAACTTTATATACCCTATCCTAGTATAGCAAACCCCATTCTACCAACAACTTAGCAAATACTAGCCTGACTCACCCCTCTACTGATTTCATTTCATTGCATAAAATAAAAGTGCATGTTTTACCCTAGGAGTATCGATCAAGGGACATGTGGACTCTTACCCCTGAAATTCTGGACAATCAGGCACAAAGTCTTCTCTGGTCGCTTTCTTCCCTCTTTTCTCTCTTCTCTACATCTTTTTTGGATCTAAAACTTAATGGAAAATTATGCTGATACACTCCATCCTGCCATCTTATTTTCGATTTTTTTCTTTTGCTCTTTGGCAAGGTTGTAGGTGAATAGTGGGGTCATCGGTAATATACCTACCCCTCTGCATCTCGGGAAGTCATCTCAATCTTTTAAGCTTTTAGGTAGATGCTGAAGAGAGAGAGAGAGAGAGAGAGAGAGAGAGAAGGGGACCTAAGGTGCAATGACTTGTAACTACAGACTTGCAG
>CAJHQP010008422.1:0-27049 GCA_905132765.1 Moricandia arvensis | reverse complement strand
TGAACTAATAGTGTTCTTAACATCATAAACAAAAACTCTATATCTTGAAAGGGTTTTTTGAAAAATGACTCAAAACTTAAAGTCAAACACAAAACTAACCCCTAATTTTCTTTAAAAAATTATTTTCCCTATATACCCCAAAAGTTCTGATTATTCACAAAAATGTCATTACTTTTTTTTCAAAAAATGAGTATTTTACTCTATCCTCGCTCATCTTCATCAAGTATTTATAAAAATGTCATTGTCATTAATACACCAACCACCATGTAAAACCAAATTTAAAGCTCTTAATGCACCTAAAAATAAGTTTCAATCCTCTTATCTCATTTCTCTTGCTCAATAACTAAATCTCTTTCACTTTCTATATATATTCTTCTAAAAATTCGAGATTTTGATTCAAGCTTACGCTTCTTGGTGAGGTCGCTTTCTTTTTAAGCTTCCGATGTGCTTGGAGAAGATTTATGTGGCTAAGGAAGTTTTCTCACTAATTTAAGGTATGAAATCAATTTTTTTCCAGATCTATTCGCCCATAATACTTCTGTGGATGTAGAAGACTTACACGGAATTTATCTGGTCAATGCATGAGGTTAGTTTTGCAATTGACTTTAATATGTATTTTTAGAGACAACTTATCTAGAATTCTTCCAGTTTTCTTTGTTAACAAATAAATCTCAAAAATACCATTAGAGGACCTTCCGGTAAGTCGTTTAGGATAAACATGTTAGTTTTGCATTAGACCACATTGTCAGAAATTTGAATTTTTCCAGACGACTTGCTTGGCTGAAAAATAAAACTTAAATAATTAATTTTAGTCAGACGACCTACATGGTATGTCTTTCGCGGTAGACCACTTACATGGAAGTTCTTCTAGAATTTTTTTCCGATATTATGATCAAACCTTGGATATCACAGAAGGACTTCCATGTAAGTCGTCTACCGGAGAACTTAAACTTAGGCTCGTTTAGTTAAAATTAAATATTTAAGTTTTACTTTCTAATTGCAAGAGTAACCTGAGACGACTTACATATAAGTCGTCTAGTTAATATTAAATATTTAAGTTTTGATTTTTCAAGTAAGTCGTCTGAAAAAGTTAAAATTTTGCTAAGTTTTCTTGGGAAGTTTTCTCCCTTAGTTGCTAGTAAATTTGACTAATTTGTTGTATTATTGTGGTTTGCTATTAAAGTTGTATTAATAACTTCGAATAATGTCAAGTACTTTTTGCAGATAACATTGTAGACATAAAATATATTTACCAATTTTTTTCATAAATATCTCTTTAAATTACAAAAAAAAATCACAATTAAAAGTGCTACACTTTACAAATCACAAAACGACCACAAACAAAATTATTATAGATCATTCCTCCATAAAACAAGTTTGGACTTCACTTGACTTGAGAGAAAAACTCTCTCAGAAGACTCGAGGGAAGTCTTCTAGCATCATTATATGTTAGAAGACTTCCCGAGAAATTTTCCAAAGTCTCACTTAGAGTATCAAAAACCTACAAATCTAAAAACATTCAAATAGTATCAAAACAGAGAAAATGAATGGAATATGAGAACCATGTAATTAAAGAATCTGCAAAACAAGATGAACTAGTGAGAAAAAACATGAGACAAAGAATGGATAAATTAATATAAAATTTGGTGTCTTCAATTTCTAAGAAACTTAAGAGAGATTGAAGAGTTTTAGTTTGGGAAAAGGTTAAAATCTTTAAGCAACCAGATACTTACCAAAAATCTGTCATGAAAACTTACCTAAATTCTCAAATCTATTATGGAAAAAGAAGATATGGGAGAAAAATTCCTGAGGAAGTCTTCTAGTGCCCATTAAATGTTAGAAGACTTCCGAGAAGGCTTTTCTAGAAAGTCTTCTCAATCATGTCTCAGATCTGAAAAAACATGCATATCCAAAAGCATTCAAATGGTTTTAAAATATAGAAAAACTTCAAAAATAAGGTAAAAGCTTAAAACAACAAAAAAAAGTTTTCAAAAGATAAGATCTTTAAGCAACAAGGGGTTTACAAGTTAAAATATTTCAGAAGCTGTCAGTGAAGAAGTTCATTATACTTTTATGGTTATCAGAATAATGTTCATGGTGTTAACAACATAGTATATATTAATTCATGAATATTTTTTATGATTCAAATAGTTTGTATTGTGTTTTTTCAGTTCAGGAGATTCTAGGCCACAACTTATAATTTTAGGGTAAAGGCTTTGCCCGTAAGATAGCAGCTCTGGGGTAATGGTCTCTATAGTTTAAATACATTACTTTTTTTTAGATGTGTAGTCATGTGTTAGTGGTATTATTTATGAAACTGACAATTATTTTTAACACAAAATATATAATCTTATTAATATTCTTGAGAAATGTAGAGAAAAGTAGTAAAAAAAGTTTTGTAAAGCTTTAAAGTAACATGTAATTGGATTTTCGGAGGAGAATCCCCTCTAAGAGGTACCACCTTGGTTAACATGTGTAAACAAGGATACAAGTTAAGTATGTTCTTCCTTGTCGTTGCATCTGTTTTCCCACAAGTCTTATGCTCTCGTATTTCTTCTTCTTAAATCATTTGTCATCTTTGTGTAAGAACGATCTTTATGGACCAATGGGAGACGTCGTCAAGTCAAAGTTTCTTCACAGATGCATTGTTTTGGGGGTATTTAATTATGTTCTTAATGTCTAAGCTTAGTATATCAAAAATTAAATCGATCTCTCGCAGTTAGGCGCGCTCACGGTGATTTTATGGGACTAACACCGCTTTGAAATCCGTAAAATTTTGTATTGCATGTTTGGATTAGAAACATTTCCAACGAGAGTTTCTAGCTCCGAGATTCTCAATATACATTATATGTGTATGTATATATTTATTAGTCTTTAATTGCTGGAGTTTCTTAACTTTACGGAAAAACCTAAATCAAAGTATCTTTGCCACATAAATTTTTGGGTTGGGTTTCCCGTAACGTTTAAGTATCTTATAATTAAATATTAATATAAATAATATACAAAGCATATATGTATTTTAAGAACCTTGGCACCTAAAAACTCCCATTAAGAATGCTCTTAAACTTCAAATTAAAAGAAATCAAAGATTAAACCAAAATAAAAATAGTACAGGATACATTTTTATTAATTTAAGCACTACACTTCAACAATTCAATAAACATCTCCTGAAGCACTACAATACACAACAGCCACATGATAGTTCGGTGGCGCTGCTGGACTTCTGTAAAACATTCTCCGCCAGAAAAGCGTAACTCTACGCCATTTCTTATTGCAGTTTGGAATTTTTGAGCAAGGGACCTATCACAAAAAGTCCCTGTCCGGGAATCGCAAGCTTCCGCGGCATCTGAGATATTTACAAACGTTTAATCAATTGTTAGAAAAAGAAGTAAAGAACAAAATATGGATATATGGTATAGGGGGTATTATACTCCTAAAACGTCATTAAAGCAAAAACGTTTAGAAGCTTTTATGGGCTTCTCGTCTAGGTTAAACAGGCGTTGCTGCTTTCACGGTTTAGGCCGGGCCATGAAGATATATATATAGTATATATAGATTCTTTTATTATGAATATCACTTTTCAGAGAACAAAAACTATAATTGTGAGATTTTTTAGGTTGCTACTTGAAATGAAATAACACTTAGCGCACAATAACACAAAAACGAAACATTGCTTGAAACCATCTTTTAATTAGTTGTTGTTAGAATTTGAAATGAAATATAATTGATAAAACCAGAACACTGTAAGTGTGATATAGTATATATATATATATATATAAATATGATATGCTATAACTATTTGAGATTTTTCGGTCTACAGATGTAATCGTCCAAATATTTAATTTCCTATCAAATTTAGATTTTCTGTTGACCAAAAAATATATTCTTTTATGACAACTGTCTTAACAAATATATTTTCTTTGTATGAGTAGGTTTATAGTATACTTGAATTATTGAACATTTTGGTCAAACGTTTAATTATATGTTGAGAATTCTTTAACCAATTAACCGGTTTATCTCAGTTTACTAATAACCTTAGCACACTTGTTGTTGTTTGTATTTGTTATAAAAAAAAAGATTTTTAACCCAGTTCTCTTTCGGTATATCTGGAGAGAGGACTACACTCTTAACGATTCAATAGTATCAAGTGTATACAAGAGTTTTCTTACACAACAACCTCTATGTTTCTCTATCCACCTTGAGGTAACACAACAACAAGCTAAAGACTTAAGCTTACTGGACCTGTGCGTAGGAGATGAAATCCACTTTTCAAAGAGGAAGAATATAGCTTTAGACTCCAATGATCGAATATCTCTTTGCTTCTCCTCAACATTCTACTTCTTCTTATACAAAATCTCCTTATCAAAGACTACATTCCTGCTAAAAGTGCATTTTCCCTCTTCTAGGTAACCACACTCTGTAACCTTTAGTACCTTGTGGGGGGTAACCCATGCATGAATCCCTTAACAGCTCTTGGACCTATCTTTTCCTCTTTCTGTGTACATAAGCAAACACAACCAAACTGCTTGAGCATGAATGTAATCAACCTTTGACCCTGACCACACTTCTTCTGGAATGTGAAATTTCAAAGATGCATTAGGAAACCTATATATCAGATAAAACCGCAGTAGATGCTACCTCAGCCCAAAACTTCTTCTCTAACCATGTTTCTACCAACATACACCTGATCTTATTTATTATTGTCATGTTCATCCTCTCAGAAACTCCATTTTGCTATGGAGTATAAACACAAGTTCTATGTTGCCTAATCCCCGAGTCTTGACAAAGATTATCCATCATATTGTTGCAGAACTCCAATCCAATATTTGTTCTTATACACTTTATCTTCTTATTTGATTGATTTTCCACAAGTATTCTACAACTCCTGAAAATTCTCAAACACTTCATCCTTACTCTTTACGAACCTGATCTAGATCTTCCTTGAGTAATCATCGATGAATGTAAGAAAGTATCTACCTCCCGAGAGAGTTGCCTCATTCAAACCTAGCCCAATAGATCAATGTGAATGTATTTGAGAATACCTTTAGTAGCGTGTTTATCTTCCGGAAAGCTTTTCTTGTGAGACTCTCCAAACACACAGTCTTCACATAAAATCTACTGTGTGGACCCCCTTTGAGTCTAGATAACCGCCTTTGACCAGGAGATTCATATTCTTAAGACTCATGTGTCCTAACCTTGAGTGCCATCGATTTTTCAAGTTTACTTCAGCTTTGGATACAGATGCTTCTCCCTTCACCACTGATCCCTGCAAATAATACAGGCCATCTTGATATTTCCCAGAAATCAACTTCCGACCATTCTTGTAGAAAGTAATTGTGAAGTCTTCTCCTTCCATGCTTACAACCTTCTTATCCAACTAGCCATAAGAGATGAGATTCATACTCATGGTTCGCATATATCTAAAATCAGTTAAGATCACCGTAGCTCCTTCTGAATTTATGATCTTCAGCTTGCCCATACCTTTGAGTTCACTGAAAGTATTGTTTCCCATCAATATCTTTTCACCTTCAAACTCCTTGAAATCAAATAAGGCATTCTCTCTCAAAACCAAACACCCAAACCCAATAACCTTCAACATTCTCAAACAACTCCAACTGCTTAATAGAACCTGAAACCCATGTGTGTGTGCCATACACCAATAGCAGATCAGAAACATAAATTGTTATCTTTCCCTACTGAACTTTGATGCTCTGATATCACTTATTGAGAATTCTTTAACCTATTAACCGGTTTATCTCACTTGACTAATTAACCTTAGATCAATTCTTGTTGTTGTTTTGGTTTGTTAAAGACAAAGATTTTTAACCCAATTCTCTTGCGGTACATCTTGGGAGAGGACGGTACTCTCAACAATTCACTATTATCAAGTGTATACAAGAACTTCCGTACACAACAAACCTCTATGTTTCTCTATCCACCTAGAGGCAACACAACAACAAGCTAATGATGATTTCCGTTTGATATTGTTCTCTCTTTCGACTGTCTTGAATCCAAAAAGTTAACAGAAATTACAAATATTTTTCTGGATTATGATGCCATAACAATTATAAGAAGGAACAGAGAGCATATAAACACTGTTTGAATGTTATACTGAAAATACTGTTAAAGAATCTTACTGTTTGTGTTGATTCGAAGGGAGACTCGGGTTAATAACATCTTATTATGGCTATTCTTGCAGGATTGTTGACATTCTGACCAACGGATAGATATACAAAACTGACATATGCTTGGAGATAACTCTTTAAAAGAACAATATTGGTGGCACAACCACATACACACTCAACAGACAGTAAATAGTAAAAACGAAATTCAACGTTTATCACAAGTTAGCATCGACTTAATCAATGACTTGTGTACTTGTATGTACTTATCCACTTTTAGCTGGTTATAAACGTAACTATGAACTGAGATAATATTAAGAATTAGTTTAAGACAAAGCTAAACATCATGTCTCTGTAGAAAATGTGAAAGAAAAATAAAGTTAGGTAAACGCCTCAAACAACTAATATGAGAACTAACCATATAGGATTTTCATCTTCAATATACTTATCTTAGAATCCTATAAACAAAAATAAAGAGAAGGATTCAGTAACTAAACATATATTGTTAGTTTCATAAATCATAGACGAACAGTATTACTACATTTTAAAGGCCTAGATTTCTGAAACCTCATTGGGGTCATACAATATTTTGGAAAAGCCTTCAATGTTAGTCACGTGCTTGAATCCACCGAATCACGAAGCAAATAAATAAAGTTAGCAAGCAAATACTGAGTATTATCTGCCACTCTTTTAAAGAATTATCCTCGATGTGTAGGGCAAACTATAGAATAAGCAAATCGTAGACAAAAATAGACTTTATAGTTCAATGGTTTATAAGACGGGTAAAAAAGTGTTGTTTATATAGTAAAACAAAGGTTCTTACAAAAATATTGGGTTATAAAGTGTTGTTTATATAGTTAGAACAACAACTTCAAATCAGAAAGAAAATCAAAACTAGTCATTTACAACTTTAGAATGAGCAAATCGTAGACAGAAAATAGTCTTTATAATTCATGGTTTATACGATTGGTAATAAAGTGTTGTTTATATATTATAACAACGGTGCCTACGAGAATTAATGATAAGTCAAAAAAAGGAATCTATATTATTAAAACTGAAATACTTTTTGGTATTGTTAAAAACATGGATAACATTATTAATAAGAATGTTTTAGAAACATGGATAACATTCTAAAAACATAATATTTTTAGTAATTTGATTCATATAAATACATTAATTGTATTTCCATATTTTATTCATTTTAACAATTTCATTAACTATATTACGATAATAATAATAGTGCATAATTGTATTTATTAGTTAATCAACATTAATTTTGTGCAAATTATAAAATCAAAAATGTAAAATAACTGGGATTTTTAAACGTTTTGTTTAGTTTGTTTTACTAAAACGTTTTTATTTATTTTATTTTCAATTGATGGAAAATTATGTAGCCAAAATATCATTCAAACGATAAGTTTTGTAATTAAATAATAACTTAAATCAAAATAATAAAGATGTATTCCATTTATTGTTACTTAATAGTTCACTCTATATATTTTTTTACTAAATAAAAAAACTTTTTCTATTTCACTTAATTTATCCAATCATATAGAAAGAATCCTTTTTTATTAATATATAAAACCAGTTAGACCTGAAATTTGGCTATCCATTTAGCTACGAGTTGTTCATTTCGGATACCTATTTTTTTTTGAAATTAGGCATTGCTTGAATATTATAAATTTATGCGTGGCTTTTGAATTGCGTTCTTCTGAGTCCGGAATAATTCATTTCTGATTTATAGGAACCTAAAAATATATAAATAACAAATGTATCTGAAATGGGTTCGGATATTTGTACCCAAAATAACTATATTACCCGATTTAATCCAGATCTTTTGAATACAATTATTTCTATTACGACAAATGTAAAATATATAACACTAATTATGAAAAACAAATATCAATATATAAAAATGTAAGATCCAATATCTGCGCTAGACTCAGAAAATAATATAATTGAATAATCCAGAAATATAATTGAACAATCCACAACCCCGCCTTTTACATTATTAGAATCAGAAAATAATATTTGCAATTTTTATAATATTTACAACGTTTTATTTTGATGTAAATATTATACAACAAAAAACATTTTACGTTAAAATATTTTCAGAAGCTGACAGTTTACAAGTTCAATATACTTTTATGGTTATCAGAATAATGTTCATCGTGTTAACAACATAGTATATATTAATTCATGAATATTCTCTTATGATTCAAATAGTTTGTACAATATTTTTTCAATTCACGAGATTCTAGGCCAGAGCTTATAATTTTAGGGTAAAGGCTTTACCCGTAGAGATATCAGCTATGGGTAATAGTCTGTATAGTTTAAATACATTACTTTTATTTAGATGTATAGTCATGTGTTAGTGTATTATTTATGTAACTGACAATTATTTTAACACAAAATATAATCTTATTAATATTCTTGAGAAATGTAGAGAAAGTAGTAAAAAAAAGCTTTGTAAAGCCTTAAAGTAGCATGTAATTTGGATTTGGGAAGGAGAATCCCCTCTTAGAGGTACCACCTTTGTTAACATGTGTAAACATAAAAAAAAAAAAAAAAAAAAAAAAAAAAACATGTGTAAACAAGGATAAAAGATAAGTATGTTCTTCCTTGTCTTTGCATCTGTTTTTCTCTGTTTTCCACAAGTCTTATACTCTCGTATTTCTTCTCTTAAATCATTTACCATTTTGTGTAAGAACGATCTTTATGGACCAATGGAGACGTCGTCAAGCCGAAGTTTCTTCACAAATGCATTGTTTGTGGTCTTTAAATATGTTCTTAACGTCCAAGCTTAGTATATCAAACATTAATCGGTACGGGCTTACATGATTTTAGGGACTAACACCGCTTTCGAATCCATATAAGTTTGTATTTGCATGCTTGGATTAGAACATTTACAATGAGAGTTTCTAACTAGGGCTTTTTGCAAAAGTAACTCAAAACTTGGAGTCAAAATGAAAACTAATCTTTTCTGTTTGACTCATTTTTTTTTTGAGATTTTCACCCCACACCTGCATTGTATCTACGAAAATGCCATTAACTTTTTTTTTTGGTTTTTCGAAAATGGCTTTCTTTACTGTCTCAACCTCATCATCTTCAAGTATTTACAATATTGCCACTACCATGAATAGTTCAACAACCCTGTACTACCTGTTTGGAGCTTTTAATGCCCTTTAATGAATCGTTCAACAACGTTGTACTACCTGTTATGAACTAAAAACAACATTTCTTTCACTTTCTCTCCATATTCATCCAAAAACTCAAGCTTTTGATTCAAAATATTTTATGGTTGACAGAGCCATATTTCTTTCGTTTTGACTTACGGTTGCTTTCGTTTGAGGTTCTGGTGGTTGGAGAAGACTTTGTGTGCAAACGAAGTCATCTCACCTAGTTTAAGGTACGAATTTGATTTTTTTTCAAGATCTGTTCGCGTAGAAGACTTACTCGTAAGTCATCTGTATGTAGAAGACTTACTGATAAGTCTTCTGGTCAAAACGAAAGACTTAATCTAAGTCGTCCGACTTTGTTTGTTAAAAAAACTCCAGACGACTTATATATAAGTTGTCTACGAAAAAGGGCTAGTTTTGCATTTGACCGAATCGTGTCAGATCTTTAACTATTGCTGGACGACTTATAATTCAATCGTCTCTGAGAAAGTTAAAAATTTCAATATTTCATTCAAACTAGACAACTTAAACGTAAGTCGTCCTAGGTTAGTTTTGTAATTGAAAAATAAAACTTGAAATTTAAGTTTCTCCAAACGACTTAATTGAAAGTCGTCCAGCCAGAAGACTTAATTTAAAGTCGTCCGGGAAAGCAAAGTCGTCCAGAAATTTTCCCAAGTTTTCTGGTCAAACCTTGCTTAACCCGGACGACCTTAAATTAAGTCGTCTGGCTGGACGACTTTCAATTAAGTCGTCTGGAGAAAGTTAAATTTCAAGTTTTATTTTTCAATTACAAAACTAACCCAGGACGACTTACGTTTAAGTCGTCTAGTTTTGAATAAAATATTGAACTTTTAACTTTCTCAGAGACGACTAAATTATAAGTCGTCCAACAATAGTCAAAGATCTGACCCTGGACGACTTAATTCTTGTTGGGAGAGGATTTGTTACTAACCTCGGATTCTTTGGCTTGAGGGGTAGTCTGTTTGGCTCGATGGGTAGTCTGTTTGGCTTTGGTGACACCAACCATCTTCTCCACAACTTCCACCCTATCGGACAACTTCCTAATCTCCTTGAGGCACTTCGTAAACTCATGTTTCATGCCATTCAACTACGTCTTTGAACATATTTGCCATCTCCTCTATGGTCATCCCACTAGCCTCTTCACTAGCTTCTTTAGGAGCCCCTTTACGAGCTTTCTTCAGAGGTCTTGGATTGTCTTCCTCCTCCTCCACCACAACCATCTTTGTGGCTTTTTTCGATGAGTCACAACCTTAGGTTTTGTATAGACCTTTGTACCAGTGACTTCCCAGCAATCAATGGTCCACTTCCACGGTCTCCGATCATACATGACTTTAATGATGTTCTCCGCTGGCAGGTCCTCAACCTCAGAGTCCCATTTTGGCCACATTTCACTAATGTCCTTCTCAACAAAGTTGATCACGTGGGTCTGCAGTAAATAGAAGAATCGAGTTAGATATTTGAAAAAAAAGACTAAATAGACAACTTAATTATAAGTCGTCCGGTAAGTCGTCCAGCTAGACGACCTTCCAGACGACTTATAATAAGTCGTCTACTAAGTCGTCCAGCTGGAAGACTTTTCAGATGACTTAATTAAGTCGTCCGGTAAGTCGTCCAGCTGGACGACCTTCTAGACGACTTATAATAAGTCGTCTACTAAGTTCGTCCAGCTGGAAGACTTTCCAGACGACTTTAATATAAGTCGTCTGCGCAGTCGTCCAGCTGGAAGACTTTCCATACGACTTTAATATAAGTCGTCTGTGCAGTATTTTGGATTGAAGTAAATACCTGTTTCAAGATAGCAGCTTTCATTGATCTGCGACCTATGCTGCCCTCGTAAGCCAGTATCGATGGAGACAGACTGTTTGCTCTGGGGAACACCAATACTAGCACCCAATTCCGGCATAGCTGTGTACACCAGACCTGAAGAACTTGTATAAACCCATCCACGGTGTAACAGACAGTAATATCTTTGTTCCACAAAGAGTCCATCAGCACCTTAAACGCGACTCTCCCCCATGGATAATTCTCAAAACCGTTCAAAATCCATCACTAGCCTTGCAAGACTAGATCGTGTAGGCGGTTGAAAACTTTCTCCCTTCAATGAATCCAGTGAAGATGGAAAGGTACGCGAGCCGCTTGCGATCTTCCCTAGACCAATCCTCGCATCTCTTCAGTGCTGGCTATTATCTGATCATTAGTTGGCCCAGCTTCCAGATGAATTCCCAGCATCCCCCAGAAAGAAACCATCTCTTTGGTAACTTTACATTTTGGTCTCTCAAGGTCCTCGATGTAATCGCAGTTTAGACCAGTGAGGTTTTCAAACTATAACAGTGAAAACCTCAAAGGTTCTGGACCAACGAGAGACCACATCTCATACTTCTTCTTAATGTCCAGCTGGAAGCTGAGCATGTAGTGAACCAGCCTTGAAGCCCAACCAAATCCCTGCCTCCTTGAACTTGATGAAAACTCCCAAACTCGACTCCTTGAGCTCTTCAAATTCGTCATCAATAAGAGCTTCCCTAAGAGCAGTATGCAACTTGCTATTATCTGTATGATACGAAATGCTATTTTGGGCTTCTGGCTCTTCCTCTAATGTGTATACCCTACGGGGGAGTTCTAGAATATCCATCCTTTTTGTCTGCAAAATAATCAAAGACAGCAATAGAGATAAGCTAAACAAGCTAAATCTAACAAGACGACTTATAATTAAGTCGTCTGGAAAGACTTCCAACTGGACGACTTAGTAGACGACTTATAATTAAGTCGTCTGGAAAGTCTTCCTGCTGGACGACTTATATTTAAGTCGTCTACTAAGTCGTCCAGTTGGAAGACTTTCCAGACGACTTAAATTACAAGTCTTCCAGTAGAAAAATTTAAAGCGGACCTGATTAGTCGCAGAAGAAGTACTCGCCATTGCGGTTATAAATCTGAAAAAATAAACGTGAAACGGTGAGAATGAGTAAATTGATAGAGACAACGTTTTATGTTAAACGGCGCTAGTGTTTAGAGGAAGCGGCGGTGAGAACGTTGGTGAGCACGGTGGTGAGGGCGACGGTTTGTTCGGAAATAGTGGAAGCGGCGGCGCTAGGGTTTAGAGGAAGCGGCGGCACTAGGGTTTAAAAGAAGCGGCGACGCTAGTATTTAGATGAAGCGGCGGTGAGAACGGTGAGAATGAAGTGAGATAGATAGCCAACGTTGAGAACGATGGTTTGTTCGGAAATAGTGGGAATTCGAAATCGCCTTTGAGAGAGAACTGTTAGGGTTTCTGAATTTTACCACAAATTAACAAAAAAAAAAAAATCACCTTATATATTTGGTAAATAATCCCGTTATCTTTAAAAGTACAGTGGTAAAATTTAAGGTTTGGTCCGGTTTAAACGACTTACAAATAAGTCGTCTGACGGATAATGTACATCAGACGACTTAATTAGTCGTCCGTTTACAGACGACTAAATTTTAAGTTGTCCCAGACCCTAAAATGAAACCCTAAACTAAAATGACTAAATTAACTAACTAACCACGTTATAAAATCAAATTATACTTCAATAGTGTTTACTATACACAGAAATGAACACGCTTAGGTAATTTTTAAATTTTTCAAAAACGGTTTTAATGCTTTCCAAAATATAACCCTAAGAACACATACAATACTACAACATATGTTGATGAAACATAAACTGAAGAATATCATGACTCACTACTTTCACTCATCTATGCTGAAAACAATTGAAATTTGTTATATCTTAATTTATATCTCTTAAGACATATGTTAATTACATAATTCCCATTTTTCACTTATCAAAATATTTTTACAAATTTTTTAAATTATGTTTAAGAATAACTGTCCCGACGACTTTCAGTTAAGTCGTCTGGACGACTTATTTTCAAGTCGTTTGAACAAACGACTTGCGAGGGTTAGAAACGTAAAAAAAATTATGTTTTTTGTTTGTTCACAAGGGGATAGTTGTAATTTCAATAGCCTTTTAAGTTACTTTCGCCTTTGACCCAAGTTTGGGTATTCTTTTGGGTTTGACTCCAAGTTTTGAGTCACACTTGGGAATTCTCTCTTCTAACTATGGAATTCTCAAAATACATATATGTATATATATGTTAAGAAACTAATGGGGGAACTTGTCTGTATTATTCATATCAATCGATGGTGCCCTTTATATATAGGGAGTTACAACTAGATAAATGGTAATATAACATATTCCTAGATAGACATAGAAAATGAAAACTAGATCCAACAAGGAAAAGGAAAACATTGTCGATCCTTATCTTCATGGCTGATGGTATATTCCTTTCTGGTCGGTGAGATTCCTTTCGGTCTGGTCCGGCCCAATACTTGGTCGGATCTGGTTAAGCCCAATCTATTGGTTATTGCATCCACAATCATCTGGTTCATAACACTCCCCCTTGGATGTTATAACCGTATAGGGCTTGCAATACGTTTAGTATGTTGCCTCGTTAAAACCTCCTATGGTAAACCCAAAACCCAATGTGGTAAAAGGGAAGCCATAGACAGGAAAAAGAGTACAACCGTATTACTCCCCCTGATGAATGCACCATTATAGATCTTTCAATCTTCTCATCCCAATCTGATGAATGAGCTTCCTTAGTGTAGAGGTTGGCAGTGCTTTCGTGAATAGGTCGGCTGAATTGTCGCTTGAACGTACTTGAACAACTTGGACCTCCTTTGCCTTCTGCAACTCGTGGGTGAAGAAAAACTTGGGTAGGATATGCTTTGTCCGGTCCCCTTTGATATAACCATCTTTGAGTTGAGCAATACAAGCCGCATTGTCTTCATACAGAACATTCGGTTCTTTGTCTTCAGTCATCCCACAGTCATCACGTATATGTTGAGTCAATGACCTCAACCAAACGCACTCTCTACTTGCCTCATGGATCGCCAAAATCTCGGCATGGTTGGAAGAAGTGGCCGAGATGGTCTGCTTCATAGATCGCCATGAAATTGCTGTTCCACCGTAGGTAAAGACATAGCCTGTCTGCGACCTGGCATTGTGTGGATCTGATAGATAACCTGCATCAGCAAAACCAACTAAAGATTCTTTGTTATGGTTAGTGTAAAACAAACCTAAATCTTTAGTCCCTTTTAAATATCGCAGTAAATGTTTAATCCCGTCCCAGTGCCTTTTGTCGGATTGGAACTGAACCTGGATAAGAGGTTTACAGCAAAGGATATATCCGGCCTTGTATGGGTTGCCAAATACATCAAGGCACCAATGGCACTGAGATATGGCACTTCGGGACCAAGGACTTCCTCACCGTCCATCTTTGGACGAAATGGGTCCGTGTCCGGACCGAGTGACCTCACGACCATCGGGCTTGTCAATGGGTGAGCCTCGTCCATATTGAATCTCTTGAGTATCTTTTCAGTATATGTCATTTGATGCACAAGGATTCCATCATTCTTATACTCAAGTTGTAATCCCAAACAGAATTTAGTTTTGCCTAGGTCTTTCATTTCGAATTCTTTCTTAAGATATTCGACTGTTTGGGCGATCTCACCAGAGGTTCCAACGATATTTAAATCGTCCACATACACTGCTATAATCACAAAGCCCTTAGAATCAAACTTCTTTATGAAGATGCATGGACTGATAGGATCATTTTTGTATCCTTCTTTCACTAAGTACTCGCTGAGGCGATTGTACCACATCCGGCCGGACTGCTTAAGTCCATACAGTGATTTGTTAAGTTTGATGCAGTGTTGATCTCGAGATCCTTTCTTATCTTTCATTTCTATACCCTCTGGGATCCTCATGTAGATGTCATTGTCCAGTGGTCCATATAGATACGCGGTTACAACATCCATTAACCGTAGATCCAAATTTTCTCTTATGGCCAGACTGATTAGGAATCTAAAAGTAGTTGCATCCACCACAGGGGAATAAGTTTCCTCATAATCGATTCCTGGTCTTTGAGTGAATCCTTGTGCTACGAGTCGTGCTTTGTATCTCACAACCTCGCCATTTTCATTTCTCTTTCTTACAAAGACCCATTTGTACCCAACTGGTTTGACATCTAATGGTGTTCGTATGAGTGGACCGAATACACCTCTTTTCTTTAAAGAATTTAACTCCACGTTTATGGCCTCTTTCTACTTTAGCCAATCTGATCTTTGCATGCATTCATATATAGACGTGGGTTCTAGATCCTCATTTTCCATTAGTTCAAGTGCTACTTGATATGCAAATATATCAGTGATGTCGACATCATTTCTATTCCATTTCTTCCCAGACATTAGATAGTTTATAGATATCTCATTGTTCTCATGATCATCAGTACCATGATGCAAGGCGTACCGAGCATCACTGGACGGTACGGACGGACCATTGACCATGGTTTTATCCGATCCATCGACCGCAGCCGGTCGGGTCGGTTCATCGACCATGTCTGAGGACGGTTGGTCGGGATCGGCCAAACCCCGGGTAAGGTTGGCTATGTCTGGTCGGGTTCCACCTTCGGCTGCACCTTTTCTTTTCCGAGGTTGTTTATCTTTGGAACCAACATGTCTACCACGTTTGAGACGTGCTGTAGATTCAGTAGCAACTTGACTAGGTCCCATTTGGACATCTAATTTAATAGGTGCATTTATAGCTGGTATATGTGACTTAGGCACTCTGTTTGGGTCAGCAAAGGAATCTGGCAATTGATTAGCTAGCTTTTGCAAATGAATGATTTTCTGGACCTCAAGATCGCACACTTGAGTCCGAGGATCTTGCCATGTTGAGGATGTTTGATTCCATGAAATCTCTTTGATTTCTTTGACCAGCTTTGGATCCCCTCCTAACGTTGGAAGTTCGGATTCATTGAAATGACAATCCGCATACCTGGCCTTAAATAAATTGCCCGTAGTTGGCTCGAGGTATTTTATAATTGTGGGAGTTTCAAATCCAAAGTATATCCCCATCCTTCTCTGAGGTCCCATCTTTGTTCTCTGTGGTGGAGCAATTGGAACATAAATAGAACAGCCAAATGTTTTAAGATGGGATATGTCTGGCTCTTGACCCGTTAGTAATTGCGATGGGGAATATTTATGATCACTAGATGGTCTTATGCGTATAAGCTCGGCCGCATGGAGGACCGCATGTCCCCATGCCGAAACCGGCAACCTCAACCTCATGAGTAATGGTCGGGCTATCAGCTAAATGCGTTTTATGAATGATTTGGCTAAGCCGTTCTGTGTATGTACATGTGCCACGGAATGTTCCACTGCCACCCCCATGGACATACAGTAATCATTGAACGGTTGAGATGTAAATTCACCAGCATTATCAAGACGTATCGTCTTCAAAGGAAAATCTGGGAAATGAGCTCGTAATTTATAATTTGAGCGAGCAATCTGGCTAATACCAAGTTACGGGTCGATAACAAACATACGTGCGACCATCTGGTCGATGCATCTATAAGGACCATGAAATATCGAAAGATCCCACAAGGTGGGTGTATTGGTCCGCATATATCGCCCTGAATTCTTTCCAGAAAGTTTATAGTTTCCTTTGTCACCTTAACTGGTGATGGCCTAACGATCAACTTCCCTTGTGAACAAGATGCACATGATAGGTGCTTGGGAATGATTCGTTTTTCTTTTAACGAATGGCCTCTGGTGTTAGCTATCAGCTTACGCATCATGTTAGAACCCGGATGGCCAAACCGGTCATGCCATAGTGTAAAGTGATCAATGGCTGTTTTATTAAATAGAGCATTGGCCTCTATCATACTGGCTTGAGCGTGATATAGTCCAGTAGATAGTGCGGGTATGGTTTCTAAGACCTTCTTATGTTCTTGGCCGATTTCTATTATCTGAAGGAATTCTTTATTTCCTTCGCCCTTTGTTTCAATGTGATAACCATTCATACGAATGTCTTTGAAGCTTAACAGGCTTCTTTTAGAATTGGGTGAATATAAGGCATCTGGTATTTCGAGATGCGTACCCATGGGCAATAGAATGTAGGCTTGGTCGTGGCCTTCAATAAGGCTAGACATAACCGCAATTGTGGAAATGTTTGCTCGTTTAAGAGTTAAGTTTATGAAGTATCTTTTATCCTTAAGGATCGTGTGGCTCGACCCACTGTCCACTATAAGCACATCCTTGTTATTGGTCATTTCTAAAACAAGGTTAATAGGACGTTCGTTCAGATACTTTATAAGACATTCATAGAAATGATAATCATGGAAATGAATTTAGAAATAACTATATAGAAATGATTCATAGAAATGTCAAACACCAAAACAAAATTTAAAAGTAAAAACAAAACATTTAAGGATTACAGATGTCGAATTCATTCCTTATCATTTTTATCATCTTTGAGACAATCAGAAGTCTCATAATCTAATGAATCATCTTTTTCATGATCAAAATCATTCTCATCATCTTGGACTATCATGTGGGCCTCAGGATTCTTTTTCTTCAAACTTTCTTGATATAATTCGCATAAGTGTCTGGGAGTCCTGCAAGTCTTTGCCCAATGATTACTCATTCCACACCTATGGCATACTGATTTGGTCGGCTGAGAGGGTTTGGGATTATTCCCTCGGCCTCGTCCATTTCCTCGACCATACGAGTTGTTCTGGACTCTATCTCGGCCATTGTCTTGTCCATACGGACTGCCTCGACCACCACGGCTGTAGTTACCTCGGCCGCGGCCACGTCCTGTCCACCTGCGGCCTCGGCCGTGTGTGTTTGAATGGACGTGGTTCGCTTCACTTTCAATATTAGTTGTGTGTGCCTCAGGTAATGGTGTGGATCCAGGAGGTCTCATTTCACTGTTCCTCATTAGGAGTTCATTGTTTTGCTCTGCAAGGAGTAAACAAGATATGAGATCAGCATAAGTGGTGAAGCCCTTTTCTCTATACTGCTGTTGGAGCAACACATTGCTTGTGTGGAACATGGAAAAGGTTTTCTCTAACATATCCTTTTCCGTAATCTTTTCCCCACACAGTTTCAACTTTGAAACGATCTTGAACAGTGCAGAATTGTACTCGTCCACAGACTTAAAGTCTTGGATTCTGAGCTGGGTCCAATCATAACGAGCTCTGGGTAAGATCACCAATCTTTGATGATCATATCTGCTTTTCAGCTCTGTCCAGAGTTCGAGAGGATCTTCGACTGTCAAGTACTGATCTTTGAGACTTTCGGCCAAGTGATGCCTTATAATATGGATGGCTCGGTATTTGTCCTTTTCAGCGACTTCATATTCATCCTCAATGCTTTCACCGAGTCCTTTTGATTTCAAGATGATCTTGGTGTCAAGCGCCCATTGGAGGTAATTATCTCCAGATAGATTAAGGGCCGCATATTCCAAGTTATGGATGTTCGACATCTGAAACCATATAGTTATGTGTTTTAGATTTCAGATTTTATAAACCTATCATTAGGGTTTCTAAGTTTGATTTCAATCAATGATTAACAATCGGTTTTATGTTTTATGACCATGTGGTCGATTTCAATTTTAAAAACAGTTTGTGAAGTTTTAACAATCCTAGCAATTTATTTCTAGGTTATCAAACAAAGCAAGCAATCAAGCAATCAATCAAATTCGATTTTAAAATATTAGGTTTTAGAAAATCGATTTAGGTTTAGGGTTCTAAACAATCCTATCAATCTTAATTCAATTTAAAATTATGGTTTCATTGATTAACAACCTATCACCAGGTTTCTATGTGATTTGCAATCAGACTACTCAATCAATCAATGAATTCAAACAATGGATGTGTACCCTAGATGATCAGGATGAGGTTCCCTAAACTATCCAGCAACCTAGCAAAGTTCTATCGATCAGTTTGTTAAATTAGGGTTTGGCCGAGTTACCTTTAGGTCTAGACGGGTTGAACGGACCACCGAGAGAGCTATCGCGGGTTGTAGGTTTGATCGGGTGTCCTGAGTGCTATCGGGTGCTGGTTCGAGTGCTGGAACGTTGAGGTTGTGTATCGGCTGCTGGGAAGACCTCTATCGGATGCTGATTCTGGTTCGGCTGTGTATCGGATGCTGAACCTCTATCGGCTGTCACGGGACAGGTCTTACGCGGGTGTGTGTGTCATGGATTAGGTCTGGTACGTACGCGGGTAACCTCCGGTTGTATCGCAGGTGCGTGGAAGGCTTATCACGGATCGCAGTCCTTACGCGGGTAAGGGTTCAGCTGGTGTGTATCGCGAGTATGGATGGTGCTTTATCGCGGATGGAGTTCCTGTCGTCGGTAAGGATATGTGTGTGTGCCGGCTGTGTGTGTGTATCGGATTTAGAGAGAGAGATCGAACAAGAGGATGAAGAAAGCTTGACGGCTGTTTAGGGTTTTATGAGTATCGAGTTTTAGCTTAGGGTTTTAGAGACGTATCGTGCTGATAACGTGTTAAGAAACTAATGGGGAACTTGTCTGTATTATTCATATCAATCGATGGTGCCCTTTATATATAGGGAGTTACAACTAGATAAATGGTAATATAACATATTCCTAGATAGAAATAGAAAAGGAAAACTAGATCCAAAAGGAAAAGGAAAACATTGTCGATCCTTATCTTCATGGCCGATGGTATATTCCTTTCTGGTCGGTGAGATTCCTTTCGGTCTGGCCCGGCCCAATACTTGGTCGGATCTGGTTAAGCTCAATCTATTGATTATTGCATCCATAATCATCTCGTTCATAACAATATATATATATTTCTATTAGTCTTTAATTATGGAGTTATTAACTTTATGGAAAACTCAAATTAAAGTATTTTTGCACATAACTTTTTGGTTGGGTTCCTGTAAATTTAATAATCTCACAATTAAATATTAATATAAATATAAATAGATATATACATATATATATATGTATTTTGAGAACCCTGAATCTAGAAACTCCTATTAAAAGTGTTCTTAAAATTCAAATTAAAAGAAATTAAAGATTAAACCAAAATAAAAATAGTACAGGATACACTTTTATTAATTTAAGCACTACACTTCAACAATTCAATAAATATCTCCTTAACGTTATTAATTATACACAACAGCCACATGATAGTTCGGTGGCGCTGCTGGACTGTTTAAAACATTCTCCGCCAGAAAAGTGTAACTCTACGCATTTCTTATTGCAGTTTAGAATTTTTGAGCAAGGACCTATCACAAAAAAGTCCATGTCTGGGTGAATCGCAAGCTTCCGCGGCACCTGAGATATTTACAAAAGTTTAATCAATTGTTAGAAAAAAAGAAGTAAAGAACAAAATATGGATATATTATAGGGTATAACGTCATAAAGCAAAAACGTTTTAGAAGCATTTATGGCTTCTCGTCCAGGTTAACAGGCGTTGCTGCTTTCACGGTTTAGGCTGGCCATGATATATAATTGTGAGAAAAAAAACTAATGACGTAATCGTTTTTCTTTTCAGAGAAAAAAAACTACAATTGTGATTTTTTTTGTTGCATACTTGAAATGAAGAGAACACTTAGGCACAAGAACACAAAAACGAAACATTTGCTTGAATCCATCTTTTAATCAGCTGTTTGTAAGAATTTTGGAATGAAATATAATTGAATAATCCAGAACACTTAAGTGCATATATTTATATATGCTATATTTTGAGATTTTCGGTCAACAGATGTAATCGTCCAAATATTTAATTTCCTATAAAATTTGGATTTTCCGTTGACCAAAAAAAATATATATTTCTTTTTATGAGAACTCGCTTAAAAAATATATTTTCTTTGTATAGTATGTTTGTATATATTTGAATTATTGAAACATTTTGGTCAACGTTTAATTATCTATTGATTTTTTTTGACCAATTAACCGATTTATCTCATTTTACTAATTAACCTTATTACACTTTTTTTTTTGTTGTTTTGATTTGTTAAAGTCAAAATATTTTTAACTTAATTCCCTTGCGGTACATCTGGAGAGAGGGCGACACTCTCAACGATTCACTAGTATCAAGTGTATACAAGAGTTTTCTTACACAACAACCTCTGTGTTTCTCTCTATCCACCTCAAGGCAACACAACAACAAGCTGAAGACTTAAGCTTATTGAACCTGTGTGTAGGAGATGAAACCCACTCTCAAAAGATGAAGATATAGCTTTAGACTCTTGACCGAATCTCTCTTTGGTTCTCCTCAACCTTCTTCTTCTTCTTCTTATACAAATTCTCCTCATCAAACACTACATTCGTGCTAATAGTAAATTCTCTGTAACTTTTAGTACCATGTGGGCAACCCATGAAGAATCCCTTAACAGCTCTTGGATACATTTTATCTTCTGTTTTGTGTACATAAGCAACACAACCAAGCTGTCTGAAATGACTGTAATCAACCATTGACCATGGCCACACTTCTTCTGGAATATGAAATTTCAAGGATGCATTAAGAGACCTATTTATCAGATAAACCGCAGTAGATGCTGCCTCAGCCCAGAACTTCTTCTCTAACCTTGTTTCTGCCAACATACACCTAATCTTGTCTGCTATTGTCATGTTCATCCTCTTAGAAACTCCATTTTGATATGGAGTATAAACACAAGTTATATGTTGCTTAATCCCTGAGTCTTGTCAAAGCTTATTCATCAGATTATTGCAGAACTCCAATCCATTATCTGTTCTTATACACTTTATCTTTTTCTTTTGGTTGATTTTCACAAGTATCTACAACTCTGAAAAATTCTTAAAGACTTCATCCTTACTCTTTAAGAACCTGATCCAGACCTTCCTTGACAAATTATTGATGAATGTAAGAAAGTATCTACATCCCGACAGAGTTGGCTCATTCGAAACTGAGCCCAATAAATCACTGTGAATGTATTTGAGAATACCTTTGGTAGTGTGTTTATCTTTCGGAAAGCTTTGCTTGTGGGAATTTCCAAACACACACTCTTCACAGAACTCTAATATGTGGACCCTCCTTTGAGTCTAGATAACCTCCTTTGACTTGGAGATTCATATTCTTAAGACTGATGTGTCCTAACATGAGTGCGTCTGTTTGTCAAGTTTACTTCAGCCTTGGCAACAGATGCTTCTCCCTTCACCACTGATCCCTGAAAATAATACATGCCATCTTGATATTTCCCAGAAACCACCTTCCGACCATTCTTGTAGAATGTAATTTTGAAGTCTTCTCCTTCATACTTACAACGGTTCTTTTCCAACTAGCCATAAGAGATGAGGTACATGCTCATGGTTGGCATGTATCTCACATCAGTTAAGATCACCGTAGCTCCTTCTAAGTTTATGATCTTCAGTTTGCCCATATCTTTGACGTCACTGAAAGTATTGTTTCCCATCAATACCTTTCCACCTTCAAACTCCTTGAAATCAAATAAGGCATCTCTATCTGGTGTAATGTGGAATGTACAACTAGAATCCATCACCAATTCTCTCATGGAATCTTGTTCACTTGCTGTCAAGATCATAGGTAACTCATGTTCTTGAGCAACATTTGCAGAATCATCTGCTCTCCTATTTTCCTTTCAGGACAATCGTTCTTGAAGTGTCCTTCTTTCCCACATATCCAACATTCTCTTGATTTAGGTTGATTCTTTGGTTTAGACTTTGACCGTGAATCCTTGCTCTTGGATCTTCCACTCGAATGACCAGAACTTTTCTTCTCAGGTCTACCCCTGGCCACAATAACACCTTCTGCATTCGACTTAGCCTTTATAATGAGCCATTTTTCCTATAGCTCAACTTCCTTGGCATATACAGAACTGGTTACTTCATTCATAGTCAATGTTTCCTTCCCATTACCGTATTTAAGTGTGTGAACTAGTGAGTCAAAACTGCCTTGGGAGACTATACAAGACCTTGATGACTTGATCCTCATCACTCACATTAATGTTCAAACTTGCCAAATCGTTTACCAATTTCAGAAACACATCAAGATTCTCCTCTATGCTTTTGTGCTCTTCCATTTTAAAGTTGGCAAACCTATGCTTCAAATAAATTCGGTTAGGTTAGGACTTTGTCTGATAATCCCTTTCTAGAGCCTTCCAAACTCACAGAGCCGTTGTTTCCTTCATAACCTTTAGTTAGATCATGTTGCTAAGAGAAGAGCATATCAGATTTTTACTTCTCTCTTTTGCTTCTCCTTTTTCAGCGGATCAATCGGAGAACCCCTAGTTTCTGGGATCTCACTGTCTTTTTCTATTCCTTTAACATAACTACTGGAATCTTCTTCTTCAAGAAAAAAATCCACACCTTGAAGCTCAAGCTGCATAAGCATTTTAAACTCACAATCCAATGTCTCCTTCACCGTCAAATTCTCTACCTTAAATTTATCTTGAGCTACTTCATGACTCAGACTTAATGTTATTCTCTGTCAAAACCAAACACCCAAACCCAATAACCTTCAACATTCTTAAACAACTGCAACTGCTGAACATACCCTTAAACCCCTGTGTGTGCCAGACACCAATAGCAGATCAGAAAATAAATTATTATCTTTCCCTACTGAACCTGATGCTCTGATACCACTTATTGAGAATTCTTTAACCAATTAACCAGTTTATCTAACTTGACTAATTAACCCAGTTCCCTTGCGGTACATCTGGGGAGAGGACGACACTCTCAACGATTCACTAGTATCAAGTGTATACAAGAGCTTTCTTACACAACAACCTATGTATTTCTCTATCCACTTAGAAGCAACACAACAACAAGCTAAAGACTTAAGCTTACTAGACTTCTGCGTGTACGAGATTAAACCCACTCCAAAAGAGAAAATATAGTCTTACACTCTTGACCGAATCTCTCTTTGCTTCTCCTCAACCTTCTGTGGATACTCCTTTAATCTCTCTGCTCTTGCTCTCTCTTTCTCTTTATTTCTCAGTTTCTTGTGAAATGAGTGTTAGTAGGCAAGAAATTAGGTTAAGAAAGTATATAGTGACTCCCTAAAACCCTTACACGAATGGGTTTCATCCATACTAAGGCCCAATAACAGATTTTCTCTTCTGCCCAAAAATGCACATATATGCATAAGGCATCCACACAGATGCATCCACGGAATGACATCTACATAGATGCATCTACGGGGTGGCATTTGTCCAGACTAAATGCGCATAATCAACATTGTTTTCTATATATTACTTGACAAATTGATTTTACATGTTTAAAATTAAGACTAATTAGGGCATTGACTGTGTAATATTTTACGAGGGATTATTGGCTATCCGAAATTTGGCGCGGAGAGTTTATTTTCAATATGTTTTTTTTTTACTTTTTACTATATAAATTGTTAGTTGTGCGGAGATTTAATTTTATTTTCGTTATATTTGACTAAATTTTATAATACAAATGTTGAGATAGTTTAACTGGGGCTATGCTATATATTTAGTTTTTGTGTTATAAAGCTCTTAATGTGTTTGTGTTATATAAAATTATCTAATTTTACTTATGCTTTTATGTATTTTGTCTTATTTTATATTTTATCTCGTTCAAAATGGGGTGGTATATACTTTTTACTTCTATATAAGTAGTACACTAGTAAAAAATCGGAACATAGCCACGAATTTGCTACGTTATTTTCGTAACAAAAAGGAAAAAACTACGAATTGCCATGTTTCTGTTACGAAAATGGAAAACGTGGCAAATCGTATCAATTCGTAGCAAACGTTGCTACGTTTTTGCTACGAAAAAGTAACGTAGCAAAAATTGCTACGAAACTGATACGTTTCTTCCAAACGTAGCAAAATCTTGCTACGAAAACATGACACTGAAATATACAGGGTGCGAGACTTGCTACGCATCAAAAACGTGCGACATAGCGTGCGTTAGCAGCCCACGAAAGAAACGTCCCACCAGGTCGCTTTGTGCACATGCTGCAGATATAATAACAGAAGACACTTCGCCACGAACAACTTTCGTTAGCAAAAATTGTGCGAAGCTCTGAAAGGCACTGTCGCCATCTGTCGAACATTCATGCAAAGCATGCACAAAGTAGTGCAGCGATATCTTTGGAGTTTGCTACGTTTATAATGCGTGGAAAAACCGTAGAAATATTCGAGTTGTAGCAAAACGTTTAGCAATAAAACGTAGCAAGTTATCGTAGCACAAATGTTACGGCAAATAACGCTGAGCAGGTTTTTTCTGTATAAACAACACCGACCACACTCACTCTGTGTTACAACGACATATTTAGATCAAATTGTTGAGGGCGGGAGCCGTTATTCAAGAGCAGTTAAATATATTGGGAAAAACACAGGAGACTTCAATGCTGTGAAATTATTTTATTCAACCGCAGAGTGCGATGGATCAAGACACATTGATCCAATCACTAGATTTGTCTCCTGAGTTTAAAAAAAGGTGACTGTTTAATGATTATATTAGCATTGCTTCCAACTCAAAATTCTTTTATGAGGCCAGGTTGAAAACCATGATTATGTCCTTGTTGTGTAAGCATGTCAAAATTGTGAAAGCTCAACTGTGGCATCGAGAACCGTTTATCGCGCATCTTTCACCAGTCGCGTTCAAGAGTAATTATTATTTCATGGACAAGCCATGGAGAAAATTATCTGATGACGTTGCTCGTGACATCATCGACGTGAGCGCTCAATTTACGGGAGAGGAGACAGCCACTTACGGAGAAAGAGCACGTGTCGATCAAGAGAATTGCCATGATGTTATAGCCTGAGGAGCACATTGGCAATCAACTCATCTTTTGGAGAATGTGATGAAGACGTCCCAATGAAGAGACGAATATGAAGATAGCGTGTTTCAAGCATTTGGAAGCCGCTAATCAACCATTATACGAGGATGTGTTGAAGGTATTCAAAATGTATTACTTGGCATCACGTTTCTAATGAAAGCTAAAAACCGATCACTTAATTTACTGAGTCATGTATTTTGGATGAGACATTCACAAACTTTAAGAGATGTTCTGCCGACAACCAATAGAAAGCTCCGTGCATTGCATATTATGAGGCGAGAAGTTGAAAAGGCGCTTGTCTCCCCATTCGTGAAGAATCGATATACGTGTGAGATAACTGCATGGTTATTTTGGAGGAAGATAAGAGTTTGGGTTGTTTGTCGTTTTGTGGAAAGATTAGATATCACAAGAAACTATTGGAAGGGGGGGAAAAGGCCGGCCAAACAAAGAATGTTTTATTACATGCCGTATTACGAAGAAGGTTCTAAAGCGGTTGTTAGCCAACCTGAGGCGAGAAACACCTCACCAAGTCTGACGGATGGCACCGCTTCAGAACATGTATCGTACGCTCATGACACAGGAAAAATGCATCATGCCACGTTCAGACTGGAGGCGGCTTGGGAAGGCATTTTAACGACGGTATATTGCTCAATTTTGCAGCAAACAAAAGGTCGGTGAATATATATCTAAGGCATTGTGCGGGCAACAGATGGATTAATCCAGTTGGTATGAGTGCTTAGGAAGCCCCACTCAGGTCTGGCCCGTAATCGTGGACACCATATAATTTACCTCCCCGGTATGTGTATGAACAAGAGACATATTTCTTTTTATCCTAAGTGTATCAAGTTCTCCGGAACCAAGACATCCAAAGTGAAGAGCATTGACATTATAATATATTACTATTGCTCAGACCGTTAATTCGTTTCGTAAGCAAGATGGCAAAGTTTTCTGCCGCCCGTCACATCGTTGAGTTTAGAGACAACATTTATGATATCTCGAGCGAATGGAAAGATTCTACGGATGCGCAGCCCGGCATCTAATGTGGACAGATAGGTCGACTTATCCGTCCCGGCGTTATGGCATTAGGCATGCACC
>CAJHQP010008421.1:0-27049 GCA_905132765.1 Moricandia arvensis | reverse complement strand
ACATTACTTTTCTCCACAGGTGAACATGTTACTATTTGATTTGATGAATAAATAAACGAAGTAGAAGAATTTTTTTTGATACAAAAGTCAATGTGAAATTTAATATGTTTGTTAAATAAGTTTAAAGTTTAAAGTGTTAGTTGTTGTGATAAGCTTGAAATAGCTTAAGGATTAAGCTATACTAGCCATTGATCCGCGCGTCCGCGCGTGTATTTTTTTTATCAAATATTTTAACTACTTTATTTGATATAATTGTATATATGATTGGAACTTAATATTTGATATCTATTATCCGATATGGGATCCACTCCTCCCGCTTCGAAAAACGGATATTACAGGTTCCGGACCAGGATCCTAATAGTGATTTTACAAATTCAGAAGATCCGGATACAAATCCAAATAGTAAAATTTTAGGTATGAATATCCGGATCGGGGTACATATCCAAATATTAAATATTTAAAATTTTATTATATTTATCTATGTATTTTGTATATAATTTCATATAAAATAAGTAAAAAGTTAATTTTTATTAAATTTTATTGATTTTTTAAGTTTTTAAAAATAATAATTTTAAATATACTAAATAAATATTTAATAGTTATTTTGATATTTTAATTTTAAAAAAATATATGTTTGGATGTCCGAGGGTATTCAGATTTTAATCCCAATATCATAACCCTGAATATTAAGAAGGCACGAATCCATTGTATTTGGATAATACATTGTATTATATGTTGATTAAATTAAAAAAATACGTGTTTGTTGTGTTTTATTTTTTTGTTGAAAAATAATGTATAGATGTTTGGACGGAGAGATAATATTAGTGGCATTTCTTGTAAAATATTAGGTAGAAGCAATATAGTCCAAAGGAAAGAACACAACAAAACATCTAAAACATCTAAAGCAAAAAATAATGTACAGTTAGTTTTTGAACTTTTTTTAATTAAAAAAACATGTTCAGATATTCGAGAATATTCAGATTTTAGTTCGAATATCCTAACCCTAAATATCGAGAAGGTTCGAATCCATTGTATTTGGATAATACATTGTATTATATGGTGGTTAAATTAAAAAAAATATGTGTTTGCTGTGTTTTATTTTTTATTAAAAATTAATGTTTACATGTTTGGATAGAGGGATAATATCAGGGGGAATTGTCAAAGATACTATTTTCCTTGTATCAGTTTTCACTTTTACATTAATCACTTTTACCTTTATTTTTTAAGAAAAAAAATACTTATAACCCTTAAGTTAATTAATCGAAGACTTAGGATTTAGAGTTGAGGGGTGTGAGTAACGTGGGGTAGGGTTTAGGAATGTAAAATTTATGAATTCTAATTAATTTTTTTTTTTAAAATTGCATCTTAAAATATTGTATTTATGAAAATATCTATTTAATGAATGTAAAAATGAAAAGTGGTATAATAAAAGTGTTAAACTTAAATTCTCTCCATAATATCACAGGCATTTCTTTTAAATATTAGGTAGAAGCTAAAATTATTTCTATTTTAATAAATTAGATGCAAGATTTTAAACAATATAAGAATCTTATTGTTGGTGACTATTGCTTAGATATAGGAAAATATCTTAAATGTTTAGATATTATTTTTTTATGATGATTGCTAAGATTTAGGCAAAAGATTTTGAAAGATGATTTCGTTTAGGAAATAAATAAATCATTAGTTTTGATTTTGAAATTTGGTTGTGGAATGTATTGATCGACTTTTTGATTCTGTATACAGTGTATCATCGATTGGATTTCGTTGTGGAATGTATCGAAATATAATGATTTCGTTTAGGAAATAAATATATGGTTTTCTAATGTTATGGTAATTGATTTGTAATTGTATAGTTAATTAATAAAACGAAACGTAAAATAAAATTACAATAATATGTATGCATTTTTGTTATGTTAAGGTTTAGTAATGATTTGTCTATTAAACGGTTTAGTAATGGTTATGTCTTAATACGAATATAGAGGAACAATAATACTTCGGTTTAGTAATGGAAAAAAGAATACTATGCGCGGTAGAAAAGCAAAACGACAGTGTGTTAGTTCAGTGGCATAGAATGTAATTATTGAAAAAAAATCAGGGTTAAATCAAAAATGTATTTCTGTTTTAATAGTTTAGATATTTTCTACTGAGTTAGGAAATAGAAAATATCTATTTTGTGTGATTCTTAATGTCATCGGGAATTTGTGAGTTATATATAAGGAGACACATATTATGTTGCATAACTTATGATTTGTGTGTGGTGAAGAAGCTTAAGTTTTGAATTAGTTTCTTAAGCATTAATAAGAGAGTTTTCTTATTTAAAGTTCAATCTTCGATTCTGCAAACTGTGACTCTATATTTGGTATCAGAGCAACACAAGAACCATCAACAAAAAAAAGACATACAGACGCCGCCATGACTGACGTAAAGGAGGAACTCGATTTGAGCAACAGGGACGCCGGATCCTCCTCTATCAAGTTTCTGATGCTAAATTCCTCAAACTATACCGTGTGGGCGATGAGAATGAAGATACCACTTAAAGTCAACAAAGTTTGGGAAGCCATCAACCCCGGGAGCAAAGCAGAAGATAAAAATAATATGGCTATTGTACTCTTATTCCAATCGATACCCGAAGCATTACCCTTACAAGTTGGAGACTTGGATACAGCAAAGTCGGTTTGGGATGCTATGAAGGCAAGCAATGTTGGAGCTGATAGAGTACGGGAAGCTAGGTTACAAACCTTGATGGCATAGTTTGATAGACCAAAGATGAAAGATGGATATACGATTGATACGTTTGTCGGGAGATTATCAGAAATTTCTTCAAAATCTGGATCTTTAGGAGAAATATTAGAAGAACCAAAACTTGTTAAGAAATTCTTAAAGAGCTTGCTAAGAAAGAAATATATACATATTGTTGCCTCTCTTGAGCAAGTTCTGGACTTTAATACAACGAGTTTTGAGGAAATTGTTGGTAGACTAAAAGCATACGAAGAAAGAATCACTGAAGAAGGAGAAGATACACATGATGACTCGTCGAAGCTAATGTATGCCAATACAGATTCGAATCAAGAAAGCTACGGAAAAAACTACAACAACGGGTATAATAATCGAGGTTGAGGACGAGGTGGTCGCTCAAGCTGGATAGGAAGAGGCTGTGGTCGCTACGGATCGTTTCAGCAACAAAGGGAAGCATATAAACAGGGACGAGGTGGAGATGCTTCTCATATCACGTGTTTTAGATTCGACAAACTTGGTCATGACGCCACTGATTGCCCCGACAGGTTATTAAAACTCCAAGAGACCATCGAAAAGAAGGAAGAAGATACTAAAGAAGCTGATGTACTGATGATGAACGAAGTGGTTTACCTCAACGAAAAGAAGGTAAAACCTAACACCTTTGAAGCTGATACAAGGAACGTATGGTATCTCGATAATGGCGCCAGCAACCATATGAGTGGTAATCGTATATTTTTATTTGAGCTCGACGAAACCATCACCAGAAAAGTACATTTTGGAGATGATTCAAGAGTTGATATAAAAGGGAAAGGCTCGGTTCGATTTATTATTGAAGGAGGTGAGAAGAGAGTATTAAACAATGTCTACTATATTCCTGCACTAAGAAGTAACATTATTACCTTGGGCCAAGCTACGGAAGTTGGATGTGAAGTACGAATGAAGAACGAGACGTTACGTTGTTTGATCGAGATGGCAAAATAATGGTTAAGACAACAAGAGCAAAGAATCGGCTTTACAAAGTCGATTTACAGGCTGACCTTGTCCAGTGTCTACAAGTAAAAGCGTCTACGGATTCATCGATGTGGCATGCACACCTGGGTCACATTAATAAAGATACGATGAGAATGATGGTTAACAAGGATCTTGTAGAAGGCATAACCTTGAGTGATCACAACAATCAAACGTGTATGTCGTGTTTAAGAGGAAAACAAACGAGGAAACCTTTTCCACAAGCAACAACATATCAGCTTCTCAGACTCTTGAACTTGTTCATGCTGACCTTTGTGGACCTATTACACCATCAACACCAGCATAGAAGAGATATTTTTTGTGCTTATTGATGATCATTCAAGGTATATGTGGACAGTACTCTTGAAAAAAAAAGGTGAAGCATTCAAAAAAATTAAGCGCTTCAAGAAACTTGCCGATAAAGAAACCCAAGTCAAGTTGAAGACGCTACGGGCAGACAGAGTAGGCGAGTTCGTCTCCCACGACTTTCAAACTTACTGCGACAAATATGGCATCAAACGACACTTAACATCATCTTATTCACCTCAACAGAACGGGGCAGTAGAACGTCGCAATCAAACACTTTTGGAGATGACCAGGAGTATCTTAAAACATATGAACATGCGCAAATACCTTGTGGGGTGAAGCAGTGAGACATGCTACTTACTTAATAAACAAGGTTGCTACAAGATCGTTGGATGGAAAAACCCCTTACGAGGTTTTGAGAGAAAGAAAACCAAACCTTTCTCACTTAAGGGTATTCGGGTGTGTATGCTATGCAAGGATAGATACGACTGGGAGAAGAAAGTTGGATGATAGATCCAGAAATCTGGTTCATTTAGGAACAGAGTTGGGATCAAAAACTTATCGACTACTTGATCCTAGTACCAAACGAATTGTTGTGAGCCGTGATGTCACGTTCAACAAAGGAAAAGAATGGTGCTGGAACAATTTTGAACAAGAAGAAGACAATGATCCAGGTGAGTTTGAAGTAACCATGAGACGGTTGAACTCGAATAATGCTCACATAGAAGGAGAAACACTGAACATAGCAAGTGAAAGTGAGAGTGTCACTGAGAATAATGAAGACGAAGATACCAACAGTCAAGACAATGACGAAAATGATGACTCCCAGCCACAACAAAAGAACATCAACGAGAAACTCTAGGAGACCTTTGTATCTCGACGATTACATTCTTATGGCGGAAGAAGAGAGCAAGCGTTTGTTGATGGAAATGAATGACAAACCGTGGGACTTTAACGAAGCAAAGACGATGAGAATTTGGATCAACGCATGTGAAGACAAACTTTACTTTATCGAAAAGAACAACACTTGGAATCTTGTTGAACTACCTCTTGGTGTGAAACCAATTGGCTTAAAGTGGGTCTTTAAGATTAAGCGTAATGCCGATGGGACTATTAGTAAATATAAAGAACGGCTGGTAGCAAAAGGTTATGTCCAACGACATGGAGTGGACTATGACGAGGTCTTTTCTCCAGTCGCTCGCATTGAGACTATTAGACTTATTATTGCGCTAGTAGGATCACATGGATGGGAGATTCATAATCTTGACGTCAAAACCGCGTTTCTTCCCGGTGAACTAAAGGAAGAGGTATTTGTTATTCAACCAGAAGGTTTTATTGTAGCAGGAAAAGAACAAATGGTGTATAAGCTAATAAAGGCTCTATATGACTTACGTCAAGCACCTAGGGCCTGGGACATTAAGCTTAATCAAATATTACGGAGCTTAAAGTTTCAGAGATGTTCGAAAGAACCCTCACTTTACCGTAAAGAAGAAGAACAGGAACTCCTTATCGTTGTGGTCTATGTAGAAGACTTACTCGTGACAGGTTCTTCACTTAGAGCCATACTTGAATTCAAACAAGAGATGGCAACTAAGTTCGAGATTAGTGACCTTGGAAAACTAACATATTACTTGGGAATAGAGGTTCTACAATTCAAAGACGGGATCATACTAAAGCAAGACAGATACGCATGTAAGATACTTGAAGAAACTGGAATGAGTTCTTGTAATTTAACTCATGTACCAATGGATTAAACGCAAGATTCTCGAAGTCACTCGGTGAAGAGAAGGTCGACGAGAGGGAGTATCTACGAAACATTGGCTGTCTCCGATATTTACTTCACACTCGTCCTGATTTTTCTTTTGGTGTAGGGGTTCTTAGTCGGTATATGCAAGAGCCAAAAGAATCTCATGGTGCAGCCTTAAAACAGGTCTTTAGATATTTACGGGGTACTTTCTCTCTTGGTTTGTGTTATTCACGTGGTAAAGGCACAAAGTTAACAGGGTATAGTGATAGTTCACATAATGTTGACTTGGATGACGGTAAAAGCATGACATGTCACATATTCTATCTAGGTGAGAGAACTATCACGTGGTTCTCAACAAAACAAAAAATAGTGGCTTTGTCATCTTGTGAAGTTGAGTTCACGGCAGCTACTGAGGTAGCAAAACAAGCAATTTGGTTATAAGAACTTCTGAATGAAGCCATTAGAGAAGAAAGCAAACGGGTGGTTATCAAAGTCGACAACAAGTCTGCAATTGCACTTACTAAGAATCTTGTGTTTCATGGACGAAGTGAACATATACATAGGAAGTTCCATTTTATACGAGAATGTGTTGAGAATAAACAAGTTGAGGTAGAACATATTCCAGGAAGTGAACAAAAGGCGATATTCTTACGAAGTCACTTGGGAAGATAAAGTTCAAGGAAATGAGAAGTCTTATTGGAGTTCAAGATGTGAGTGAAGATATGTTCAAGCTTAAGGGCGAGAATGTTGTGATAAGCTTGAAATAGCTTAAGGATTAAGATATCTATTTCCTACGGAGTTATAGAATAGGAAATATTTATTTTGTGTGATTCCCAATGTGTTCGGGAATTTGTGAGTTATATATATAAGGAGATGATATTATGTTGCATAACTTATGATTGTGTGAGTGGTGAAGAAAGCATTAATAAGAGAGTTTTCTTATTTAAAGTTCAAACTGTGATTCTATATTAGTGAATGCTATTTTAAAAAAATGTGATTTTACCAATTAATAATATAGCTAAGAGAGGGAAATTTCTAGTGCTAGATCTTAAAAAGTTAGGAATTGTATGCTCAAATCCGAAACGCGAATAATTAAGATATCTACAGATTGTGTGTTAGAAACGTTTTGCACATTTTTTCTGTATTACTTTCGAATACTTTTGAAACATTATTAATATGCGTTGTGCGAATTTTCCGACTTGTTTTCAGGGTGAAATTTTAAAGGTCTACTTTTAGTGCTTTTAGAAACGATATTTAAAGGGACTTTATGGACCAAGTTTTCGATGGTCCTACGCCATTCATCATATTTTCTTTTTTTTTGAAAAAAGCCACTCACCGAATTACCAAAATTCAAGAATTAAATTATAGGAATAGATACGGAACCAGAACAACATAAACGAGTACTTGATATTTTCTATATACTTGATATTCAACTTGGTTTATACAAATTCAGTTTAAACTATTCCATAAAAATGGTGGACTTCCAAATTACTTATCTTACTTTAGTATTTATTACTTTTAAATTATTTATAAATTACTTACTAATCATTGGTAAGCTTTTTTTTAATTTATTTAGATCAAAGTTAAATAACTTTTCTATTTATAATTTTTTTTAGTGTTTCTAAATTTTACTCAATTTGGGGAATTAAATATATAATATAAAAAGACTTCAACATTAGAAAAACAAGTAACAAGCCAAACAACTTTAAATATTCACTTTTATTTCAGTACTTGACACTTACTTTATACTTTTAAATAATTTAAATAGATTAATTGATATTCTACTGGTCAAATTAAGTACCCTATTTTATAGGTCAAATATTGACTTATTGGACTAGTAAGGAGTAATTGTGTCCACCCCTAATACGAAGCATATATTCATTATTTTGAAAGTCTTCATAATAATCTTTGTATTGTCTAGATCACCACTTTTAATATTTGATTTGTCTCATTAGTAAAATATTTCTTACTGAATATTCGATTTTAATAGTGTTTTATCGATAGTTGTTCTCATTTCATCGGAGGCACATAAGTGGTGTTAGTCTTCGAAGCGGTTGTGTCTCGACATGCACATGAGAATAAGAGTTAAAAAAAACTAAATAAAAATTTAAAATTTTCAAATTTGTAAAGTTAAATAAAATTTTAAAATAGTGGAAAACAATAATATTTCAATATAAAAATAAAAAAAAATTAAGCAACAAAATAATTAATTTTGTGAATAAGAATATAATAATTATTATTGATATAAAAATAATTATATAACTTATTTGGGCATAATTTTCTCTGTATAAGCATATATATATATCAGATCAAAGGGGATATTCGTTTTTGAAAGTTTAGTGTATGTTATTTGCTTTATTTTTAACGGATGTTAGCATATGTCTTGTTTCGTAGGATAACAGAGATCATGATTTTTTTGATCTGATCAAAATGAATAACATGAGCGGATCAATATCTACAAATATTTAACCCACCCCTAAATTTATATATGCAATTATGGCGTTGCAACTTCACAGTTCTGTAACTATTTTATTTTCCGTAGGCCTTTGAGCATTCTGATATGCGTTTGGGTTTAGATTAGATTTCTTTGGGTTTTTGTGTTTAGCCTCCTAGACCAGTTCGGATATTATTTTTGTTTGGGCTGGATACCATTGATAAACTTCATGTTCAGATATATCTAGTCTTTTGTAACGAGTATCATATTGTATAAGTCATTTTACTTGAATCTTCTTCCATGTTAGGCACATTTGTGCTAGTAAAGTAGTTTTATTGACCAACTAAATCCTAAAATGCTATTATTTGTAAAATAGTAGTATATTTTGGTTTTACTTAGTTTCTGAGTTTTAAAATGTTGATATTAACCCTTAATTTCTTACAGCCGCATAAATCCACCTTATCTTTTACTTTTACCCATCCTTATATTTTTCACTTGACAAGTTTTTTTACTTGGCATTCGAAGATAAAAGAACAGAAATAGTAGCAAGTTAGGGTTAACCGGTGATGGCAAGTCCGAGATTACAGTTGAGGAAAAAACAAGATCGATGGTAGTTAAAGCTTGCTTTTTCTTCCTTCTTCGTTTTGGTGTTTCTATGTAGGAATTTATTTAATTTTATGTAATTGTATATAGAATGCCCAGCATTGGAGGAAGTTGATGAGGGTATGCATGAAAGGTTGTTAGAAACTAACTGCTTCCCTAGCAAATGGGTAAGAGTTTATTTAAGGCTAGTCATCTTATTGTTCATCCGATATGTTAAACAATGTGTACATGTTGATAGCTTGGTTGATTTTGAGCCTAACATTCTCATTTTCCTGTGCAGTCGTTGGTGCAGCCTATAATGGATGTTGAAGTGTCAGCTATAGCCAGGCGGAAAGAACGAGATGATGAGATTATTGAAAAATGAACTATATAAAAGAGTTGATCATATAAGAACATGTGCTTGGGAAGTGGAATATGGGGGTGTTGATTATACCAAATACTTGTATGTACATACTACAACTGATGTGCAAAAGGAATGAAAGATAAGGTTTTTGGGGGAAGGAGAAGAGCAAGAAACCATTAAACAATGAAAAGAAGTTATCTTTTAAGGAAAGGTGTATCAATGGTTATTTCAGGCGGAGGAGTATCTTTTCAGGCGAGAAATATGTGAAGTGCAACATGTGGAGGAGTTGACAACAAAAATTTAGCATGTTGTATAAGGTCACTTCTAGGTTTGTTAAGGAGAAATCAAAATGTGCAATCCCTATATCTGGCAAGCTCTCGGGGATGAGGAAAAGAAGTGGTTCAAAGAAGCGGAAATCAGCTGTTGAATGATAATGAGCTAATTTTTAATTAAAATGGAAATTCATTGGAGTATAATTCTAGTAGTGAGGGTAGGCCACCGATTTCGATAAATCTAAAGGATGACAATGGGATTTCTACATAGTGTATATAATGTGGTGGAGAGGTGATGGGGGGCATGTGATTTCACAAGTGGCACTTATTTTATTACATGGGAAGGGTTAGGCGAGGTGATGGTTTATTACAAGGGAAGGGTAGGCCATCGATTTCGATAAATCTAAAGGATGACAATGGGATTTCTACATATTGTATATAATGTGGTGGAGAGGTGATGGGGGGCATGTGATTTCACAAGTGGCACTTATTTTATTACAAGGGAAGGGTTAGGCGAGGTGATGGTTAATTGTACTTGTGCATTTTGTACATAGTTGCACATGACAATGATTTGTAGGTTATTGATCGGTTTTTACTACTTATTTGTTGTACAAGACTTAGGTGCCCTTAATATGTTTTTTGGTGTTGTTATACGTGACAATGGAGTGGGTCGGGAATTATAGCAAATGGGGTGTGGGGGCTAGGAAAGGTGAAAGTGCGTTGTAAAGAAATTTAGTGACAATGTGAGTATTATGATTTTAAATTACTAAAGCATGAATTTACATATGTGATAGGGATGTTGTTAATAGTGACTAATAATTTGTTTTACATGCTAAGGATGGTGAAGAGCATGTGATGGTTAGAGGGGTCACAGAATAGGGGGATGTTGAGTCGGTGGAGTTGGAACACTCAATGAAGCGGCTCATCTAGTTGTAAATAAACTAGACTGTTACCTTTTGATTTTTTATAGGTTATAGATGAATTCTTGTACTTGTGGAAATATTGATTGTGACATACATACCGATAGTGTTGTATATGTGGTACAAAGTGAGAATAATTTAATATTGATGGGTTATAGGTATGATATTGTTTTGTTTCGAGATGTTGGTGTTGTAAGTTGGAAGTCTTGTTTTCTATGTTAACCAGGAACACAAATTTGTATTAAAACATTTTGAATATTATTTGCTTAACTTTTTTTGTGTACCAGAGTGAAGAGGAAAAAGTCATGGATATCAAAGAAAGCAGCAAGGCATCTAAAGTGTGTGGTGATGAGGTACACACATGCGTACATATGCATGCTTGTGCATGTGAATATTTAGGATTGGCATTTGTTGTTTATTGATGTGTCGGAGTTGGATGATTGTGTAGATCAATTGGTGGTTATGCCTGAATGAACATAAGTGCAAGGTGAACTGGAGGTGCAGCTAACGCAACCTAGATAAAATATTATTTTTGTACATAAGAAATCCATCCCATGTACATAAATCTAGGAAACACAAACCACGAGAGAGTGAAGGGGAATTGGCTGATTTTTCTTGTTAAAATTTACACTTGGAGGGGAGGAGGGGCTTGTTCTGGTGGAAGAGGATATAAACTTTTCTTTCAGTAGAAGAGTGATTCAATCTATCATGAAAGTGTGAGTAAATACACCAATATTTAAAATGATGGGAGGTTGTTAACATTTTGTTTTTGTTTATTGTATTTGTAAGATGCATTTATACTCTTAGGATTACGATCTAGATAATGAGTTTTTTTCATTGATTTGGTGACTCCGATGAAATGGGTCACAACTTTTCTAAGTGTTGATGGTTACTAGGACATCAAAATGTTTGTATTTGGTTTGTATTTTGTTATGGGTGTTTGCGACTGATTTCGTTGACGTTGTGTTGTATCACATAGAGGACTTGATGGAATTCTTGCCATTAGGCACAATGCATTATTAGTGAGCAATCAGTGCAGTTTGTTGCCTTTGGATGATAGGACACTTAAGATGAAAAGCATAGTCACTTAATGTTGCAAAACTGAAAAGACGTGTATTGGTAGATTTGATGCCTACACAATATCTTGGGGAAATCGGCCAATTCATACATCAACAGAGACCAACGGTCCCGATCAGTACATGAACATGTTATCTGTGCAAAAACATACATCAACTAGTATAAAATTCAATATTCATACATGAACTTTCAAAATTTGGTTTAAACATACATTGACTTAATTTCCGTTAGTCAAATGTTAAGTTGTCGTTAACAGGTAACATGAAATCGGTCAATTCCTACATCAACAGGGACCAACAGTTCCGATCAATACATAAACACTTTATCTATGCGAAAACATACATCAACTAATACAAAATTTAAATTCAGTACATGAACTTCCGAAATATGATTTTAACATTTCACTAGTCAAATATTACCAAACATAAAATATAGGGAAAATTCTATAAAATACCCCAACTAAATTTCATTAAGCTTTTTAATACCCAAATTTTTTCGCTACCCGGTTTAATACCCCAACTAATTGTTTTGCTAATTATAATATACAAACTTTATTTATTTTAATTAAAAATACTAATAAGTTTCAAATAAAAATTTAAAAAAAATCTCTAAAATCTAAGAGAAAATATAAAAATTTCTAATTTTATTTTAATATTTAGGAAAAAAGTTAAATAAATTAGCGAGAAAAAATAAAAAAATTTAAAAATAATTTAATGTAAAAACTAATTTTGTTTTCTATTTAACAAACAAACTAAATTAAGTATTTAAAAAATGAAAATTTATTACAAATTTTAAGATTAGAAAAAAATTATTTACTTTTATCTTTCAAACATACAATAAAACTAGAATTTTTTAGAATTGTTTGTAAATTTTAGAGATTTTCAAATTTCATTTGAAATATTAGTATTTTAACTAAAATAAACAAAGTTTAGGTATTAAAATGGGCAAACTTTTAAAAGGTTGTATATTATAATGAATAAAATAATTAGTTGAGGTATTAAACCGGATAGCAAAAAAGTTTGGATATCAAAAAGCTTAATAAAATTTAGTTAGGGTATTTTTTATGGAATTTTTCTTAAATATATGTCACGTTAAATAAGTTTCATTGTATTATATGGTTATTAAACTGTATTACGTGGTAACTAGCTGAGAAAAATAAATCATTTAGGCTAAACGATTTCGTTCTCGTGTAACTAGTTAGTTAGCTTTTCTCTTTAGTTTTTTTCGGCAAAAAAAAAGGTAATACAGAGAAGACAACAAATGAAAAATTTGAATAGAGAGAAACAAGAATGAATAAGCTAAACATTCTCGTTTCTCTATGTTCGATTTTGTACTATGTTGTCTTCTCTGTGTTAGTTTTTTTGCAAAAAAAAATCAAAAAACAAATATTTAAAGAAAAAAACTAACTAATGAGTTATACGAGAACAAAATAATTTGGCTGAATTATTTTTTCCAGTCATTTACCACATAATACGGTTTAATTACCATATAATACAATGAAACTTATTTAATCAACACGTGATATACATTTTACATTCGGTAATATTTGACTAGTGAAAATTAGAACAATGTATGTTAAAACCATATTTTGGAAGTTCATGTATTGAATTTAAATTTTGTATTAGTTGATGTATGTTTACGCACAGTTAAAGTGTTTATGTATTGATCGGGACCATTGGTCTCTGTTGATGTAAGAATTGGCCGATTTATGTTACTTGTTAACGACAACTTAACATTTGACTAACGGAAATTAGGTCAATGTATGTTTAAACCAATTTTTGAAAGTTCATGTATGAATATTGAGTTTTATACTAGTTGATGTATGTTTTCGCACAGGTAATATGTTCATGTACTGATCGGGACCGTTGACCTCTGTTGATGTATGAATTGGCCGATTTCCCCAATATCTTGGTAAGCTTGATAATAATTGGGAAGATAATGTAGATGTTGTGTACAAACATATGAGTTTGGATGATTTTCATTATATTGAGTTGTGCATCAAGAGTGGATGATATTGGTTTTGGATTCATTTTCTAGTTTGAAAGGTTTCCAATACTGGCAGCGTACATGCAGGGAAATCGGTCAATTCATACATCAACAGAGACCAACGGTCCCGATCAGTACATGAACATGTTATCTGTGCAAAAATATACATCAACTAGTAAAAAATTCAATATTCATACATGAACTTTCAAAATTTGGTTTAAACATACATTGACTTAATTTCCGTTAGTCAAATGTTAAGTTTTCGTTAACAGATAACATGAAATCGGTCAATTCCTACATCAACAGGGACCAACAGTTCTGATCAATACATAAACACTTTATCTATGCGAAAACATACATCAACTAATACAAAATTTAAATTCAGTACATGAACTTCCGAAATATGATTTTAACATTTCACTAGTCAAATATTACCAAACATAAAATATAGGGAAAATTCTATAAAAATACCCCAACTAAATTTCATTAAGCTTTTTAATACCCAAATTTTTTCGCTACCCGGTTTAATACCCCAACTAATTATTTTGCTAATTATAATATACAAACTTTATTTATTTTAATTAAAAATACTAATAAGTTTCAAATAAAAATTTTAAAAAATCTCTAAAATCTAAGATAAAATATAAAAATTTCTAATTTTATTTTAATATTTAGGAAAAAAGTTAAGTAAATTAGCGAGAAAAAATAAAAAAAAAATTAAAAATAATTTAATGTAAGAACTAATTTTGTTTTCTATTTAACAAACAAACTAAATTAAGTATTTTAAAAATGAAAATTTATTACAGAGTTTAAGATTAGAAAAAAATTATTTACTTTTATTTTTCAAACATACAATAAAATTAGAATTTTTTAGAATTGTTTGTAAATTTTAGAGATTTTCAAATTTCATTTGAAATATTAGTATTTTAACTAAAATAAACAAAGTTTAGGTATTAAAATGGGCAGCCTTTTAAAAGGTTGTATATTATAATGAATAAAATAATTAGTTGAGGTATTAAACCGGATAGCAAAAAAGTTTGGATATCAAAAAGCTTAATAAAATTTAGTTGGGGTATTTTTTATGGAATTTTTCTTAAATATATGTCACGTGTTGATTAAATAAGTTTCATTGTATTATATGGTTATTAAACCGTATTACGTGGTAACGAGCTGAGAAAAATAAATCATTTAGGCTAAACGATTTCGTTCTCGTGTAACTAATTAGTTAGCTTTTCTTTTTAGTTTTTTTCGGCAAAAAAAGGTATTACAGAGAAGACAACAAATGAAAAATTTGAATAGAGAGAAACAAGAATGAATAAGCTAAACATTCTCGTTTTTTTATGTTCGATTTTGTACTATGTTGTCTTCTCTGTGTTAGTTTTTTTGCAAAAAAAAATCAAAAAACAAATATTCAAAGAAAAAAACTAACTAATGAGTTATACGAGAACAAAATAATTTGGCTGAATTATTTTTTCCAGTCATTTACCATGTAATACGGTTTAATTACCATATAATACAATGAAACTTATTTAATCAACACGTGATATACATTTTACATTCGGTAATATTTGACTAGTGAAAATTAGAACAATGTATGTTAAAACCATATTTTGGAAGTTCATGTATTGAATTTAAATTTTGTATTAGTTGATGTATGTTTACGCACAGTTAAAGTGTTTATGTATTGATCGGGACCATTGGTCTCTGTTGATGTAGGAATTGGCCGATTTATGTTACTTGTTAACGACAACTTAACATTTGACTAACGGAAATTAGGTCAATGTATGTTTAAACCAGTTTTTGAAAGTTCATGTATGAATATTGAGTTTTATACTAGTTGATGTATGTTTTCGCACAGGTAACATGTTCATGTACTGATCGGGACCGTTGACCTCTGTTGATGTATGAATTGGCCGATTTCCCGTCAAAAGAATGTATCTGCTGTATTTTACATAATTATATGGACTGCAACCATTAACGGCTCACGGAGTAAATAGGGTTTATGAAAACCAGCGAAGAGAAATTTTTTGAAAACCAGTTGTGAAGTTTATGAAAATGCATGCAATGGAAGATCCACACCCAGGAATGAGTGGATTGTCACATTTGTAGATAATTTTAGAAAGCAATATGCCATAAATATTTACAATAAGTGGGTTGGGCATTGTATATTGGTGGTGCCACAAATTAAATTTGTGGTGTATATAATCAGATAAGTGCTTTATTTTTTGGTTGCAATTGTTAAAAAAAATATTATAAATAGACCTTAAAATTGTTTTGTCACAAAATAGCTTTCAAAGAGAAAAAATGACCAAAATAGGGTGTAAATATACATTTATACCTATTGGGTTAACTAATCTATACTTACGATTTAGAGTTATGGGGTGGAGTTTTGAAGATGAGGCTTACAATTAAAAAAATTCAAAATAAAAAAATCTATTTTGGTCATTTTTTTCCTTGAAATCTATTTTTATGACAAAAACTTTAAAAAGGTTTATATAAGAGATTTTCTCCAATTGTTACTTAAACAAGGAATGTTAATATATGTGGTTATTTAGGTTTTGTAAAAACGTGACAGCCAATATTTATATGAGGTAAGGGTTTATTGAAATTTGATGAATTTTTTTTATGTGTACATGTGCATTTTGTATGAGAATATATACAACCAAGTGGATTGTGCATGTGGACAACATTGCAAGTAAGAAGGTGTAGATTTGTGTACATTTTTAACAGATATGTGTAGCGTTAAATTGTGGCCAAGTTAAAGGGTTAAAATAAATGTTAAAACTTAAGCGATACAAAGAGGAAGAAATAAATTCTTTGTGAAAACTTCAGATACACATGATATAAAACATGTTGTGTACATGTAGACGATATAGTGAAAAACAAAGAAATGTACATTCAGGTAGAGCTATGATCATGATACACCCCCCCCCCCCATAAAACATCAATTAAGTAGTTTAAAAGTTTAGAGATAATAAGAGCTTAATCCTTAGAAAGCCCTAGTTGTCTCTGGTTCAAGTATCGAGACAACGCTGCCGCCGCTGCTTCTTGACGCCGGTAAGGCCTCTGGCTGCCGGCGTCGGGAGATCTGCTTTCTCTCTTGTTCTTCTACACGTCCTCTCTCCGTTTCCGCCTTGCTCTTGGGTGTTTTCGTCGGGATCTCGTTCTCTGCTAGCGCCTCCACTCAAGGCGGTAGTACAAATCGGAGATTATTTGCCGTCGTGGACATGAATGCTTGTCTTCTGTTTAACGGGCCGGACTTCACCGGACCCGGAATTTTTTGGGGGGTTCCCCACTGCTGCTCTTCCGCCTTGCTCATCCCCTTCCTCTGCCGTGTTTTGTTACTGCTCTTGCCTGAAGATCCATCCCGACTCTCCCTCTCCTCCTCACCGCAGCCACACCGTCCATCATCAATAAGCTTAAAACCGACGACCGGAGCTGGTGGGTTTCCACCCGACCTCCATGGTCCAGATCCAAACACTCAAAGTTTGCAAAGTTCGGGCTGCATCCGCCTCGTAACCGGCGGCCTCCGCCTCCTTCACGTCTCCGTCAATCATCCTAGGGTTTCTCCAACCAGTCTGCTTGCTAATGGGCCGAGATTAAATTCCGTGTGGGCCAGGCCCATTTCCAGTGTTACAGACAGCAAGCCTCTTTTCAGCCAACATATACCTAGAATTGTGTTATTTACGGTATTCATAATTTTGGCTAGTTCAAAGATTTCTAAGGGGTTCCTTGGGATCTATTTTATGCGCATATTGGCATATCACTCTTTTATGAATTGTTCGATGGGCTCATCGATCGTGTTATCGGTTTCATCATCTTCCTCGGGCTTAATACCGAGTGTTTGCTTCAGCTCACTCACCGTTTTGTCACCTTGCGTAGCGGTCTGTACGGGACCAAAAGGTGCAATCGAGACCACTTCGGTTTTTCTCGTTGGTTAGGGTTGGCTCTCAACGTCACAATATAAAGTGACTAAATCTCAGCTATCCGATTCCATCGTGAAAGCTTCTTCGACGCATTCAAGCATTGTCTTGTTTTCGCTGTCAACTTCTTATGAAGAATTATCCTATTTAATCTTCTTTACTATTGTAGCTTATGTTTATGTTTCAAGAGGATGTTTAATTCCCTCTTGCGGTTGTACTTTTTAAGTTGATTAATAAAAGTAAGTTGTGTTCAAAAAAAAAAGTAGTTTAAAAGTTTAAGGTAAGTGGTGAGTGCTGCCAAAACTTGGGGAGTAGATATTTAACTTTGAATATAGATTGAGATATTATTAATACTAAATTAGGTATCTAAGTTCAAATAGTGGTTAAGGAAAACGTTGTAGATGGTGTACGTTTTTGACATATATGGGTAGAGTTTAAGTAAGACCAAGGTAAACGGTTAAAATAAATGTCAAGACTTAAACGATACAAAGAATAAGTTTTTTTTTATTCTTTGTGGAAACTTATAATACACGTGATATAAAATATGTTGTGTACACAAAGACGAGATAGTGATAACAACTAGGTTTATACTAAGTGTTTGGCTTCAATTTTACGGGTAAATATATTATATTAAGAAATAAATATTACATTTACATTGTTATAGTTTTTAAATAATAATTAGAAATTTTAAAATTTTAAATTTTTTATTTCAAATAGTTAGTTGGATAATCAGAAATTTCAGTATATATTTTTATAAGAACACTAAGATTTAAAATAGTTCAACAAGATAAACCTTAGTCTTTAAAAAATTTTGTCTTAAGAAAACAATATTATAATTAATTCGGATAATTGGTTGTAGAATTACTTTATAGTTTACTTTAACACGTGAAAAAATCGGGAAATACTCTAGCTTTTAAAAGAAATAAAAAAGAGAGTGTTTTTAGCTCCAACAGGACCAATATTATCAGTGGTTTTTATAATGAAGATCTTTTGTAAATGTTTTTGTGTGGACTTTAAAAACGTTAAAAAGTTCTAATTATTCCTTACCTACAAATCGATTCTTTTATAAAAAAATACATAACCATCAAATTTTCTATAAACACACATAAAACTAATTAGTTCACATTGTATTAACACAAAATACATTTATCTTGACAAACAAATAAAAATTAAATCATAAGAATATAAAAGAACCAAGAATACAACAATTATATTTTATTATTTTCCCTCATGTTTGTATTTATGTCTCATACTCTCCTTTCTTTTTTCTATTAAAAATAAACATGCTACTTATATTATAATCAAAGCTATATAAATTATATTAATAGAGTATTAACTCAGTGAAAACATTTGTTTGATTAATATAATTTTAAATGACTTACCATATAATAGTTTTAAATTAATTACCATATAATAAATGACTTAACATATAATAATTTTAATTCGTATGTTTATATTAATAGATGAATTAAATAAACATTTTCTTGATAAATATAATTTTAAATAATTTACAATATAACTTTTGTGTTTTAAAATAAAACTATTTTAATCATTTCTAAAAGTGATAAATCAACTATGATATCACATTGTCATTGAAAAATGATTGGAAATTTTTAAAACCATATATTTGACTGTTTCGCATTCAATTGACATATTTCTCGAATATATATGTATAGCGAATGAGTGAGTTTAATTAATATTATTAGGTTTAGATTAACTAGTTTTCTTAAATCTATGATTTATTTTATTAATTACTAATACAAACATATTAAAATTGTTTTAATAATTGTTTATGTATTATCATGTGTATTTATATGTATATTATCAACATATATATAGATGTTTATGTTAATTCAACATATATATATTATCAACATATATATATATATATATGTATATTATCAACATATAATGTAATCTATGATATTTAATCCATTATTATAAATAAATTATGTTAATTCATCTATATATAGATGTTTAATTTTTTGTTTGGAAATATAGATTAGATAATTCTAGGATTAGTTTCTTTTTAGAAATTATAATTAGATAAATAAATAAATAAATAAAAAATCATCAATCAATCAAATTATAACAATTGATTGGAGAGCTCTCCTATGAGCGACACGTCAGCAAAAATCACTTAACTGATTATTTAATTAATATATATGAGGATACATGTAGGGTTTAATTATGATACTCCCCCCCCTCCAATAAAAACATCAATTAAGTAGTTTAAAAGTTTGAGGCAAGTGGTGAATGCAACCAAAATTGGGGGAGTAAATATTGAATTTTGAATATAGAGTGAGATATTATTTGTGGTAAATTAGGCATCTAAGTTCAAACAGTGGTTAAGAAAAAACTCTTCAGACAAAATTCAAGCAACTAAGCGCTGATTTGGTAGCAATACACGTTGATATTTCCAGTGTGACTGTCACCTTAAGAAACAAAACAAACAAAATACATCCAATTGAGGTCTATAGCATGATATGTGCCTAAAAGCGACAAAACATTGTAGAACTTCCATCCCATTATGCAAAAATCAGATTAAAAGGAAGGTGCTGAATGCGCTATCAAAAAGGTACAATGTTGATGATTGCATATAGGACTCACCATCTTTATATAAAGGTTGTGCATGTTATGCAGTTATGTCCTTGACATCCGAAACAACTGCATTTGTTTGGAACGTGATTGGGCTTCTTTGTAGACTGAAAAAGGTAAAAATATATGTATGTGTTTTATGATAAATATAGGTGAAAAAAAATAAAGTGAAATGTGAACATGTACTTCTCAAGTTGAAGGGATGTGCCTTTCTTTAGGGTGGCCATAGAGGAATCATGTCCAACTGTCGGGAAGCTCAAATCAGCTCGGTGGAGTGTTCTACGGTTGAGGCACTTGGTCGGGTCAGGTGGTTAACGGACTGACAGTTGGATTAGTTACGGATCCAAACTTGGTTGATGGACCTGTGGCACGGATCCAAACCAGATAAACCATCGCCCATAGTTGGTGAGACTCGGACTTGTGAGAATGGCTTAATTGCGGAAGTAATACAAAGAAGAATATACTAGTTAGACAGATGATCAAACATAGAAGGAGTTTGTGATTTGAGAGAGAATGAGAATGGGGAAGAACATGTTTTTCATTTTGTGTATATGGTATGTGTTACAACCCCTTTATTTATACACAGGTGAAGTCCTTCAAAAGCTCCAGACATGATAATGAAAGGTGAGTTGGTGCAGTTGGTGAAGTAGGTGTAGTAGGTGAAGTAGGTGAGGTTGGTGTAATTGGTGGTCGCAGGACGCCAATCGATCGATGCAGTTTTGTCCTAAAACTGCATCGATCGATGCAAGGCATTATGAGATTTGGAGTTTTAGTTCCATCGATCGATTGTATTGTACAATCGATCGATTACTTTAGCACGTTTCATTCGCAGAGTTGCCATCGATCGATGGGGTTTTGTGGCAGAAACCCATCGATCGATTGGGCTTCTTTTCTTCATGTTTCTCTTCAACAGGACTGAGAATCCGCAAAGTCGCGGACAGGATCAGCATGAAGAGCAAAGCTTAAAATCCTCTAATGCGGAACATAACTCGTCTCCACCGGGTGGAGCGGTGGATGGAACCGCGTGATGAAGGTATTAGGCCATAGAAACTTCCATGAGGGATGTCTTAATTGCATTGAAAACTATGGCGACTCAGATGACTGCACTAACCCAAGATGTCACACCATTGGTGAACTCGTTTGTAGGTCAGGCTACTTGGATCCCCATGGCTATACCTTTAGTCAATGGGCAGGTTAGAGAGACGGATGAGGTAGTTGAGATCGATCCACCAGTAAGAGGGTGAAAAAGGTGGATTACTTGAGTATGCTGGAACACATATCTCGCATGGGAACAAAGCATTTCAAGGGTAGAAATGATCCGATTAAGGTGGATGAGTGGAGGAGTCGGTTGATCCAAAGCTTGGAATCCACTCGCTGCCTGGATAACTACAAGAAAGACATTGCAGTCCACTTCCTATAGGGGGATGCACATAATTGGTGGTTGGCACTAGACAAACGCACAAGAGGGTGTGTTGAGAGGATTAAGGGCTTTAAGTATGAGCTCAATTGCAAGTACTTCCCAGCCAAAGCATGGGGTCGGCTTGAGGCAAACTCTATGGACCTAGCCCAAGGTTGCAGGACAGTCCGTGAATATGAAAAAGAGTTCAACCGATTCAGACGATATGTGGGGAAGGAACTCGAGGAGGAAGCGGTACAGGTGCGTCGTTCTTTCGAGGCCTACGGGTTGAACTCCACACCTACTACTCTGTTTGTACCTTCAGTACTGTCTCATAGGTTGTTGAAAAGGTTGATTTGCTGGAAGCCACTCTTTCTGAGGAGAACCGTGTTAGGTCTCACTCTCATCCGTCTTTGGTTAGCAAAACAAGAGACTGGAATAGGAAAAGGGATCAGGTCAATGAAGTCCATAGGACTTCAGGAAGGTGATCTGATGAATGTCCCAAGTGCGGTAGGAGTCAAGGGGGTGAATGCCGAAGGAGGGAAGTCGGCCTAGGGCAAGGTGCAGACCATGGCACCACAGGTGTATGAGCTTTCGAAGGAGTCTGGCGAGACTAATACCTACCAAGCGCTCGCTGGTTCGTCACTAAGCCTTGACCTATTTCTGTTATTGCATTGCATTGCATGGAACATAGAATGGGTAGATACTTAGCCTACAAAATGATTGTAGGGGCCTTAAGTATTGGTGGTGTGGATACACACGCACTTTTTGATCAGGGGCAGCACATAGCTTTGTAATCCTGGAGATGATCGAAAAAGAAATGTTCAAGAAGGAACATGACGGGTGTTTTGGCATAGTGAATACAGCCAGTAGGCAGGTCATGCATTCTCTAAGGCTGGTTAAGAACATTCTGGTGTGATCTAAGGCAATATTATGCATGTGGATTTAGTGATATTTTGCCTTAAGAATCATGAGGTGATTTTAGGTATGAACTGGTTATGAAAATATTTAGCCACTCTAGACTGCCACCGAGGACGAGTTTGGTTTGAGAGTTGGACTGGACCGATTGAGTTCCAGCGGATAAGGCCGACTACGGGTAGTTTAGTGGTCTCGGTGATCCAAGCAGAACAGATACTCGAGAAGGTTTGTGAAGCCTATTTGGCTACAATCACCACGACTGAAGTTGGGAAAGGTGTAGGCCTTGGAGATATTTATGTGGTAAATGATTTTGATGATGTGTCCCAAACCTTTTTTGGGTTTACCACCTGATCGATCGGATGTATTCACCATCGAACTTGAACCAGGGACTGCTCCATTTTTCTAAGGCACCATATCAAATGGCTCTGTCCAAAATGTTTTGATCTAAAGAAACAACTTGAAGAACTGACGGAGAAAGGGTTCATATGGTCAAGTAGCTCGTCGTGGGGTGCCTCAATCCTATTCATAAATAAGAAGGACAAAAGTTTTCGTCTATGCATTGACTATCGGGAACTGAATCGGGTTATTGTGAAGAAAAGTACCTATTTCTTCGTATAGATGAGCTGCTAGACCCTACTAGACTTGGTTTTCCAAGATAGACATGGCATCAGGTTATCATCAAATCCCGATCGATCCAAGTTATGTGCAGAAGAAAGCATTCGGGACAAGGTACGGCCACTATGAATTCGTGGTCATGCCATTCGGACTGACCAACGCTTCAGCCGCCTTCATGAAGATGATGAATGGAATATTCCTCGATTTCATGGATGAGTTTGTAATTATCTTTATAGATGATATACTCGTCTACTCAAAGGATCATGATTCACATAAAGGCCACATTCGGGCCGTGTTGGAACAGCTAAGAGAACAAAAACTCTTTGCTAAACTGAGCAAGTGAGAGAGTCTTGGTTGATCCAAAGAAGATCAAATCGGTTAAGGAGTGGCCAAGACCATAGAATGCCACCGAGGTAAGAAGCTTCCTCATATTGGCTGGCTACTACAGAAAATTCGTAAAAGAGTTTGCGAGTCTGGCTCAACCAATGACTCGACTAACTGGGATAGATGTGAAATTCACATGGTCGAAAGAATGTGAGAAGTATTTCTCCTCATTGAAAGATATGTTGACGAGTGCACAAGCTCTAGCTTTCCGTGAAATAGACGAACCTTATGCAGTCTACATCGATGCATCTATATCCGGGTTTGGCTATGTTTTGATGCAAAATGGCAAAGTACTCGCCTATGCATTAAGGAAATTAAGGAAGCATGAATGGAATTATCTGACCCATGACCTCGAAGTGTCTGCGGTGGTGTTTGCCTTGAATATTTGGCATTCATATTTGTATGGAGCCAAGGTGCAGATCTTCACTGATCATAAGATCCTGAAGTACATTTTCACTCAGCCTGAGCTGAACCTAAGGCAATGTGGTGGATGGAATTTGTCGCTGACTATGATCAAGAAATTGCTTACCATCCGGACAAGGCAAACTTGGTCGCGGATGCACTAAGCAAGAGACGAGCTCATGTATCAGCTGAGAAGGAGTCTGAAGAGCTTGAAGGGATGATACGGACATTGCATCTCCATGCACTGTCTAAGGATATGAACCATCGAGGGAAGCAGCATACCAAGCGGATCTACTAACGAGGGTCCGGATTGCTCAACGCTCACTTGAAGAAAGTTACTCAAAATGACAAGACCGAATATTAGACGTCAACCAGTTGGATGATTCTTGTCAATAGTCGGGTCAGTGTGCCGAATGATAAGGAACTAAAGGATGAGATTCTTAAGCAAGCTCACTTGTCCAAGTTCTCAATTCATCTGGTCATACCAAGATGTACCGGGACATAAGGAGATATTTTCATTGGATTGACATGAAACGAGATACTGCCAAGTAGGTGGAGAAGTGCCTAATTTGCCAATTCGTCAAGGCTGAGCACCAATTTTCGAGTGGGTTGTTGCATAACCTTCCCATTCCGGAATACAAGTGGAGTCACATCATAATGGACTTTGTGACTGGTCTTCCAACAACAAGGAATAAGAAGAATGTGGTCTGGGTGGTTGTGGACCGATTGACCAAGTCTGCTCACTTTATCGCCATAAAGAAGACAAATGGAGTGGGAGAGATAGTCCAGAAGTAATGGATGAGATAGTCGGGTTACATGGTGTACCGACAAGCATAATCTCAAATAGGGTCCCTTGATTCACTTCACATTTCTGGCGAGCTTTTCAGAAAGCCTTGGGAACACGAGTGAACATGAGTACGGCCTATCATCCACAGCCAGATGGCCAATTTGAGAGGAAAATTAGTATGTTGGAAGATATGTTAAGGGCTTATACCTTAGACTGGGGTGATTCATAGGAAAGGCACTTGCCTTTGGTCGAATTTTCCTACAGCAATAGCTTCCACATAAGCATCGGTATGTCGCCATACGAAGCGTTGTATGGGCGGCCATTTCGTACGCCATTATGCTGCAACCAAGTGGGGGAGCACAGCAAAATCGTACCAGACATAGTGGAAGAGATGACTCGAAGATCAAATTCTTGAAGGATAAGATGAAGGAAGCCCAAGATAGGCAGAAAAGTTATGTGGACAAGCACCAAAAAGACCTTTAGTTCGTAGTAGACAATCTGGTCTATCTAAAGATGGTGACCTTCAAATGTCGAGCAAAAGTTTCAAGAAGAGGAGAGCTTGATCTGATATATTTGGGTCCGCCTCGGATCATTGAAAGAGTTGGTCTGGTTGCATACAAGTTGAACTTGTAAACTGAGATGGAAGCAGTTCACAATGTGTTCCATGTATCTCAACTCAGAAAATGCCTCACAGATAAAGCCGTGGTAGTGCCTGAGCTGCCTTCAGAGTTAGGCAAGAACCTCACTTTCGAGACAAGGCTAGTCCAAATTATCGACACGATGGAAAACACAACAGGGAAGAAAGTGATCCAAATGGTTCAGGTCATTTGGGAATGCAATGGCAAGGAAGAATCAACTTGGGAAACCGAAGCTCAAATGAAGGTCTATTTCCCATAATGGTCAAACAATTCTAGAATAAAGTATCACTTGGTCCAGTTTCTGGGACAAATTCCTATCAAGTGGGGAAACTTGTAGCATCGTCGATCCTAGATAGGATCATCGGGATGGACCATAGAACGGGAGAACGTGAAATTCGGTCGTAAGACACAAAGGCAAGCGTTCCATCGTCTGAACAATAGGTTAAGTCCGAGGGATGATCGGGACTTAGCTAAGAAAACAAAAGAAAAGAGGGAAAAGGAGCTGGACCGAGCTAAGAAAAGAGTGAGACAAGATGGACAGAGCTTGGGAGAGCGGGATAGAGTTTGGGCGATCTGGACAGAGCTTAGACCAAGTTAAGTAAGATAAGGCAATTCAATCAGCTAGTAGACATAGCTCAATCAGTTGGACCAACTGCCGGGGAGCTCAAATCAGCTCGGTGGAGTGTTTGACGATTAAGCCAGTTGTTCGGGTCGGTGTGGTTATTGGACAGATGGCCGAATCAGGTATGGATCCGAACTTGGTCGATTGAGCTGTGGCACGTGTGGCGAGCATGTTAGGCGGTTTGGGCCAAAGGGGCGCGTATGGATAACTGCCCAAACAATTATCAAAAATTCACCTTTTCGTCCAAATTAGTTTTTTTGCCGAGTCTTCTATAAAATTCAGGCCTTGGGATCAATTTTGCACACAGAATTTCCCTATATAAAATCATCAAAATGATCAGAACACAAAGGTAATCTGAAAGAGGGAAACTTTGGCGATTTGAAAAGAAAACTTGATCGAAATCAAGCCAAGAAGGCAATCCGGCCACAATGTCTTGAATATCAATCCAACCATGGATCCAAAGGAAAAAGAGAAGTGTGATGGGACTTGGACTCCGACACGCACTTCTAAGGTGAGTGGATGGAACAAAGAAGCCATATCCCATAGCCGTTGGGTGATTCTGATTGGTCTCATGATTGATTGGCCAAACGGTTACATCCATCTTTATACGTCCTATGTACGGAAAGGAACACTCAAACGGACTTAGGGATATGAACTCACTAGGCTAATCAAATATAGCTCTGATCTTCTCCTCATCCACTCTGAGTCCATCTTAACCTACAACAAAACCTAATAAGACCATGTGATCTGAGCATTTACCAAGATTGGCAAACAAGCGTTCTTTTCTAAAGACTCCAAGAAAAGATTTCAAGTGCAGTTTATGATCATCAAGACTCTTGTTGTAGATAAGAATGTCATCAAAGCAGCCAACAACAAAATGACCTATGCGGGACCGCAAAACATGATTCCTGAAACACATGAATGTACTAGGTGCATTAGTGAGGCCAAATTGCATGACAAGCCACTCATACAAACCTAGCTTAGTCTTAAATGCAGTTTTCCATTCATCACCTTCTTTCATGCGAATTTGGTGATAGCCACTTTTCAAATCTAACTTAGAGAAAACAATGGAACCACGCAACTCATCAAGCATGTCATCAAACCTAGGAATGGGATGCCTATATTTACCGTAATATTGTTGATGGCACGGCAGTCCACACACATGCGCCAAGAACCATCCTTTTTGGGCACAAAGAGAACAAGCATGGCACAAGGGCTAAGGCTTTCCCTGATGTAACCCTTCTCGAGGAGATCTCCAATCTGCTTCTCAAGTTCCTTTGTTTCCATCGGGTTGGTACGATAAGCTAAACGGTTTGGAAGAGACGCACCCAAGA